>JAGDQP010005101.1:15571-34106 GCA_022664845.1 Lepisma saccharinum | reverse complement strand
TCCCGACTTGAATGCTTACGTAGTACTTCAACGGCACCTTAAGGCAATTAATTTCTAAGTGGAGAATTTTTAATTACTTATTTTACAAATTCGATTTATTTCTAAGAAGAAAAGGAGTCAATTAGTTCATATAGACTGTTTCATTTATATGAATTTTATACTTATAAATTTAGACACAGATCGAAATTACCATCAATCACAATACAAGCATTCAAAATATAAAACTAATATTCAAAACAGATTGCTAATTTAATTTTGACATTTAATAAATCCAATGATTACTGCATTAGTAAGGATGTTCTAAGAGTTTTACAGCCTTTCTATAATAATCAAAGTGGGTTCTAAGTTTTGCACTGAAACTTCCGGAACTTTGTGGGATGGTACCTTCAAACTAGATACTGACTGACTTCCTGCTAAAATCTTCCCTCTCCCCTTCATGTCCTGAGCGAAATGGCCATAAATATAATTTCATTCAATAGCTAAATGCATAACAGTTTTCGCTTAAATGTGTATTAATCCGCTCTTCCTACAGAGTGGATTGAGGGAAGATACCCATCGGGGAAAGATGCCTATAGTAGTGGAATTCCATAACAATGGTCCTAAATGGAAAAATTGTATGGTGTGAACGAATTAGTCAGTATCCTCCCTAAAAGAATGTAGTGAATGTCACGTGGAGACGAAACAAGTACTTCCCTCAAAAATCTTGTTTTAGCTTAAAAATAATTTTCTCTACTCAGTACACAGCTTAGAATCGGACTAAATTCCATGACAGCGTAGAAAATGCACTTGAACAGGGCAGTACGCCATTTGATGCCCACTACCTAAATACATTCTATCAAATAAGACTATTTTCATTGTTTTCTGGTTAGACACTCATTTTTTGAACTATTCTTCTTGAATAGAATAGAGTTAACAAGGACATTTTGTAAATAGTAGTCTGCGTACGTATTCAATAGAATTTGAATTTCGTTTATAGCCTCTAGGTAACTATATATGGCTCCGGCCGGAATACGGGGGGGGGGACGATGTAGGAGAGAAGTCAGCCAATGCTTAGTTTCGAAAGTACCATCCCAGCATTAACCTTGTGTGATTAAGAATACTACTGGATAAACCTCAGTCAAGATGACCGACGCAGGTATGAACTCAGGGCTTATGGAACACAAGCCAACGCTCTACTACAACGCGCTACGTATACTCGATACATGCTCAATAGAATGTACGCCATAAGAATATAATATCGATATATATACATATGACCGCCCCGTTGGTTTAGTGGTTAGCGTTGCTGACTACGGATTGAGGGGTCCTGGGTTCAATTCCCGGCGCTGCCAAGGCTTTTTCGAAGGGGTGTGGTTCTGGAACGGTAACCACCCAGCATGGTGATGCAACTAAGGAGTTGCTATGAATAAAAGATAGTTGCGATCACAGTGAAAGCTTAGGCTCTCCTCTCCCAACCCATCTGGTCAGCGTGCGAGCAGTAAGCCAATCTCCTCCCTCCGAGAAGAGACCTCATCCAGTAGTGGATCAAATATGGGTGTGATTTATTATATATTTCACACAAAATCTAAAGTTATTTCTGCATTAAATTGGTGTATGTTCCATTATTACATACGGGAGAGAAATCTGCGCTTTCAAGCAGATGTCGCCAAGGTGGAGTAGTGGCAAGATAGCCATACTTGTTCATGTATTTTAGTCACGTTATAGAAAACGTAGTCATGAAGTATCACTACTGTTGTCGTTTATCTTAATTATAATATATGAGACATCTTCCCCCAAATAAGTGGGTATCTTACACTAATGGATTGGGCAAGATTCGTTATTTGATATGTACGTTTAAAGACCAATAAGCCTATATCCAATGTTTCTTCCAGAACATTTTATTCGGGGGGTTTGTGGAGGCTCGCGAAAATTATAAACAATTAATATTGACTGTAATGTGCTAAAAATAAAAAAATAACAATAGACACTAATGTTACTTTAACAATATATTGCACTTCCTTAGTTAACCTAAAAATAACATCTTAGTGGTAGAGCGTTGGCGTAGCATTCGGGAGTTGTGGGCTCGATCCCAGCAGCCGGCCATTTTGACTGAAGTTTTTCCAGAGTTTTTCCTCAGTCACCAGGAAAATGCCGGGATGGTGCCTTTAACATAGGCCCTGGCCGACGCCTTCCCGAATCCTTTCTCCTCCCCTATCACGGCCTGAGCCTTAGATGCCTAAGGCCACAAATAAAATTAAAACTCCAAATAATATGAACCATATTACAGAATATACTATTATATACGTATTTGAGTGTTAACATACTATTAACAAGTGTTAACACTAATTCTTTTGGGAGGGCGGTTGGAAACCTTTCGGGGGACAAACTCCCCCGAAAACATGCCTGATAGAAACGGTGAATATATCCGTTGTGTATGCAATTAGTTTGATATACTTCCGTCAGTATGAGTATCAATGTTCAATATGTTTTTGTGCAAAAATTTGCTTTTCTATTTCTTTTAATTACTGCACAATGTCTCGTAGAATAAAATGTGTGGCATCTTCCCGGGATCCACTATAATTCATGGATTATCTGTTCCACAGAAAATTGTTCGATTATCCGTTTATCCGGATAATATAATGTTCGATTATCCGTTTATCCGGATAATGTTCGATTATCCGTTTATCCGGATAATGTTCATTTATCCGTTTATCCGAATAATGTTCGATTATCCGTTTTCCGGATAATTATTCGGATAATGAAAATTATTCGAATAATCGGATTTCGAATATCCGAACAATGAATTGATCGATTAATCGGATATCAAATTATCCGGATATTGACAGCCCTAATCATGTGGAAGTAACTAACCAGAAGGACTAATATGTCAGTGTCTCTTGTCGACTAATATGCTTCTTGCTCTGCTTTTAACGCAGTGTAAAAAAATCCTGGTGTCAGCTTCTTCATGTTTGGCCTGCAAGTCATTAGTGTCAAGGGTTGCATCAGAAGCTTCGACCCTTTCCTCATCACTGAAGCCACCTGCAGCAACTATGGTCTTGTTGGATGGAGCTGCAGAATCAGCTAGCGTGAGAGAAATTTAGCGACATCTGCTTTGTTGCTATTGTTAATAATAAAGTTCTTCCACTTTGCAGGAAGAGGCACATCTCTGCTATCTATTGGTTTCCTGATTCCCACAGAGCCTTTCCCACGCCGTTTCCGTGTGCCACTCTTGATTAAGTGATGGTAGTAACGATCAAAAATGATATCAATGCGCTGGAAGTGTTCCCCACTGTGGAAAATATTTTGAACAAAAGTATCTGCAAGGTCTCCGAAACTGTGTGCTGCCTGTGGCTTTCCAATTGCTATTACCAGGGCTTGTCCATCAATGATTAGCTGTGACTCGACATCAAAGTCTTTGGCGTCAAGTTTGTTGGGACAAGGAATAGGATCAGTCAATATTCCAGCAAGAATTGTTTTTGAGCCTGAGCGAAGCTGCCCATTTGCTTCTGCCAGAGATAGAGGAACAACGAACAGCTCATGCGCCATAATGTTGTTAAGGTTGACTGTACGTCCTGCTTCATGTGCAGCAATGAGTCGCTGCAGAATGTTCCTATCAGCTTTCACTGTTTTTATCTTCCCAGTTTTTGCATCTGACTGTTTCACTTCATACAGTGATGCAAAGGTCAGATACTTGTTTTGAGACAGCTTGTTTCTAAAATTTATCGTCCTTTCTTCAGTTGGTAGAAGCCTGTCCTTGACAAAGGCATCCAACCGATCTTGTCCTTTCAGTGCAGCTGTCAACAGATCGTCCACAATGTCTTGGGTAGCCAAGTCCTTGTTTGCAATGTTTTGGAATGTCTGAGGCATGTTACTTGAGAAAAGACAAAGTCCCTACTAAAACCAATGCATCTTCATATCTCGAATCCAACTTCATTCTGCCTTTCATTGTCTCATTGTGAACATAGTTTTCGTTGCCTAGAAGACCGAAAGCAACTTTTGTGTCGTGGGAAAGTTGAGATCGCAGATTGAAAGGCAGAGTCCATCTGCTGAGAGGTGAGATGTTCCTCGTGATACCAATAATGTCTCCACCTTTCTTCCCAATGCAGCCAAGCCACTCCTGACTCTGATCTGGGTCAACTTGGTTGAAGCGCAGTGGCGAACACCTGACAACAAAGTTACCAGCTTCAAGCTCCTTCTTGATCTGTTCTGGAAGCTGGTGCATCTCGTTCAGGTAGATGGTGCAGCGAGTATAGTTCACGTGATTGTAGTGCATAAAATATGGCAAAATTCGCTGGAAAGCGTGGAGATGCAGGTCCCAAATTCCATCCCTCTGAGCACGAGTAAACATTAGAAGTATG
Organism: Lepisma saccharinum; assembly: GCA_022664845.1. Taxonomy (NCBI): domain Eukaryota; kingdom Metazoa; phylum Arthropoda; class Insecta; order Zygentoma; family Lepismatidae; genus Lepisma; species Lepisma saccharinum. Next base: position 29,769 of record JAGDQP010005101.1, on the reverse strand, counting down.
TGGACCACCTGCATATATCCCCAACAAAATATTAAGTTCGGGTTCTCGTTATTTGTAATGAACGCTGATATGATCGCTGTAAACTGTTCTGATTGAATCAATGACACAAGGTCTTCAATATGGTCACTTTTTGTTTTCTGAATCATATTTTTTAGTTCTGGATTATTCTCTTCTATGAAGCTTAGCAAAAGTGGAAGTAGTATCCTCTATAAAGCTTGAAGAGTGATCTTGTGGGCTCTCATTCCTTTCGTGTAAGATGTTCCTGCTAGTACCTGCTCGGCATTTTTTGTGCCAATTAGGTTGTTTTCAACCCAAGCTTCCACTAACCCCGATGACTGTACAATGTACGTATTTTCCAGTGACTTGCAAGAACTTTATGGCAGTGTGTAACCCACCTAGCCTAACAATGAGGAAGTCATGGTAATCATATTTTGCCCATTTCAGTTCCATCAGTTTGGAGAACAATGTTTCATCCACCGTAATAGCAACGGAATGCTGTCCAAGTTTGCTGACCACGTGCTTGTACCTCAAGACGACAGAATTTAACGTATCCAGCTGATGTGCAGGTGCCTGGATGATTGGCATGTAACCGATACTTGTCATGTCAGGTAAAGTTTCGCTGTGCTTTTGGTTAAAGCTTGTTCAGCCTTCCTTGACGTCTCCCTTATCTCGACGCAGTAGAAAAAATGCGGTTTTGTGCAATAGCTTCTGCAATTGAACTGTTCTCTGATTTCTGGAACCACTCCTTTCTTGTGTTTTCTGTTGACTTTTTACAAGATGTTCCTTTCACTGTTCCGGCGGGAAAGAGCTCTTCCATAACTTTTGGTACTTGAAGGCTTGACCTTTTTGATGGTTTCAATTCTTTCATCACCATCATGTCGTTCTCTGGACTATGTTGCCAACCTGCTATTTGTGTAGCATGGAAGGTGTTTTTCCGTCCAGCTTGGCGTCATTTATGTCGATGTTGCCGCATTTAAAATGGGTAAATCTACCACTTACGAAATTAGGAGGAATCACAGCTCCTGTTTCATCATCCATGGTTTGCAGTGTTTTCTCTGCCATAGCAGTGTCGACCTGCAACAACCCGTGATAACTGATTATATGTTCTGCATTGTGAAACAAAAACTAGTTCCTTTGATCGCGTCGCTTGATGCAAGGTATTTGCCAGTCCGACATGCTTAGGTGTCCAATGTTTTCCACCAGTTACGTTGTAGACAAGATCTTGGGCTATACTCATAACCCTTCTCTGAGTATCAGCTTCCTTCCTATCCAAAGATTTTTCTTCGTCATCCTCTGGGTCTTCTTCCAACAAGGTTAAGCCACCAAACATCAAGCGAATGAACATGAATAGACTCTCGGGAACACAGTCTATCATTTCATTTTCACTGACAAGGAATCCAGTGTACTTGAGGTGCGCCAGAATATCACTTCTTAGTTTTAACGCAACGTGGATTAATTCCAAGAAACTATCATCATGACACTGATATGTAGGAATTGCGCAAGACATTTCTTTCTCATCTGAAATGGACACATGTCCAAATTTCCTAGGACCAAGCAATACATCTCGGTTTGGCACTGCAACGAAGTCATAGCAAGCAGGTACCTCAGCATCTGCTTTTACTCCTAAGTCACAGTATCTGTTCCACACTTCATTTAGTTGAATAACGTGCCCTTTCCTTACTGATTCTCTGATCTCACTGATTAACCATTCCATAGCAATGCCTGTTTCAGCTGAAATTTGCTTACTTCTTGATGAATTTCGCTGAAACATTTTGAAGCAGTTTGGATGATATTTCCCTTCCGCGGCGATAAGATCACTAACTCCGGCTAGTCGTGTACGGACGTGTAGGTCATATTGGGAAAAATTATGTATATGGTTATTGAATGTGGTCACTGAGCATAGCGTTCCTTTAATATTAGAGTTCTGGCAGAAGATACAAAGCTCCCAATTGACTGATGGTGTTGAGCTTCTCAGCCTTTTGGGTGATATGCAACTTTCGGATCCTGAGCTGTTAGCTCTCTTTTGTAGTCACTGAATTTTACTTTTGCTTGTGAAGGATGAAAAACATGACTTATGCCACCACAGTATGTTGACTCCTGATGATATCACTGCTTGGATCCGATTGATTGCAGATCTGTTGTCCGTGTCAAGTAGTTTATTTCTTGTCTCGGAAGCTTGACTTCACGTCTCTATACCTCGTTCGGTACCACATATTAATCTCTCACTTCTTCTTTCTTGACAGATAAGGCACTCTTCAACATCGGGCTTCTCATTCCTCTTGAGGCTGCAAACAGCTTTCATGTTGGAATCTGAATAATGTCATCAATTCCGATACACAACAAAATCCGAAACTATCATAATGACACCAGCACTTATGAATGAAAGAACAGGAGACTAATGATAGTGTTGACTTTATCATCCGTAAAGTAAATCACCTCAAAAATACGTTGTAATGACGATGGTGATAAAGTAAAATACCTTGGCCCGCAGGGCCACCCAGGCGGGACTTCTGGCCATCTTAGGCCACTTTCGTCCTAAGTGATTGTAAATTTTATGAGATAAAAGATTATTTGTTAGATTAAAATAGGCACTTCCCAGAATCAGACCCGCACCAAGGCATACGACCTCCTCCTGCCAGGAAATATTCTTATATTATTTTCGTTTCTGAGTCCAAAACCGTACGATTTGGAAGTGTGCAGAAGGTCTTATAGTGTATCAAAAGTGTACATTGTACAAAATTAGAGGGAATTTTCAAAAAAAAATTTGCACGGGATTTCCTTTTTTTTTATTTTGAAAAAACTTATTCTGGAGTTATTTATTATTAACTTATTTATTGTACTATCTAAATAGTAAAAAAATAATTTGAATTAAGCTTAAAAGAGTTGTTCTAAATTCAATACAGATTAAATTTAAACTTTGATATTTGCCTAAATAAGTAAAAGTCAATTTATAGTGTAATATTGTAGTGTTTACACCATAACTTAATAGTATTCTTGAGATATTAGTTATTAATATCAGAGTAATCTCTAAAAATTGCATAATTTAGTTAGAAAGGATTAGCTATGACAAAACTTAATAGTATAGTTCAGATATTATTCTTACATAGTAAAAAATACCTGTGTTAATTCAACACAAAGCGGTGTCCCAGCGTGACTACTACTTTTGTGTGTTAAATCAACACAACACACGGTGTTGATTTCAGTACTGGGAGAAAAAAACGTTACGACCGCAGCTAGATTTGAACATGTGTTGCTCAGTTAGAAGTAGAACGTCTTACCAACTTCGCTAAATCGTCAGACGGAAAGAGCACTAGATTGAAAAAATATAGAGGATAAAAAAATGTTACTGAACCTCAAACACAAACAAAGTTACTCTCACGACTTATGTCATGATTTAATCACTTTTCCATCGGTCAATTTGGGATCACAATCTCCATTTATTGAGAATATGTTCCATTTCTATTAAAGGTAGCGCAGCATTTGACATGTTGTTACGATAAGAAAGCAGGAATACTGCTCAAGTATTTGGCTGTCGCCATCTTGCTTGCTTTCATAGAAATAGAATATTTTCAATGAATGGGAATTTTGGTTCTCAGTTGACAAATAGGAAGTGATTAAACCATGGGGTAAGTCGTGCAAGTATCTTAGTTAGTTTGGGGGATTCAGCAACATATATTTAAACCCATACATTGTTTAAATCTAGTGTGTAGTCATTTAATTCAAATGTTGTTCATTAAATATCATTTGCATCTAGTACATTTTCTGTCTGACGATTTAGTTAAGTTGGTAAGACGCTCGACTTCTAACTGAGCAACCCATGTTCAAATCTAGCTGCTGTCGTAACTTTTTTCTCCCAGTACCGAAATCAACACTGTGTTTTGTGTTGATTTAACACACGAAAGTTGTAGTCACGCTGGGACACCGCATTGTGTTGAATTAACACAGCAATTTTTTGCAGTGTAATATCAGAGAAATTTCTAAAAATTACATAATTTAGTTAAAAAGGATTGGGTAATGATTTTGGAGTTTCTTCTGTAGATTTCTTAAATATTGAGTGTTTTTATTTCTCGAGAATTTCCGAAGACATCCAATCTATGCCCATTCGAATTTCTTTCATTGTGATTTTATAAGACTATTGGTAGGACAGAAATTTTCCAGGTGAAATTCATCAAGTGAATTTCATCACACCGAGTAGACGTGCATTTTAGAATACGTTTAGTTAAATTAGATTTCGTGATGTGACAAGGTAAACCAAGAATATAAGCATGGAAGATCAATACACTACTCTGCAAGACTTGATATTTGAACAGCAGAGGCATATCAATGAATGGACGCCTTTTCTTGCTGGTCGTTGGATATGAACCTTGAGTCGTTAATTATCTCCTAAAAAATTCTTATTCCCAGAAATCTTGTCAGCAACACCGTAGCAAATGGAATGTTTATAGAATTCTCTTCCTCCCAACCATGTGATTGGTAAAAGAACCATTCATTGTCACGTAGTACTCACCTGGACGGGCGTAAGCCATAGTACTGTTACCACTCATTAAATTCATTTTATCTTATCGTAGGACTCATTCCACTATACTACCTGATTTCCAAAAAAAAAAAATGTCTGGCTATTAAATATCGAGTAGTAAAATAAAGGCGGCCAATCACTCCTATTGCAATTTCTCTTAAATAAATTGTGAAATGTTTTAGATTTATTTTCTAAAGTAATATCCATTTACCCTTCGAAACTAGAATAGAGTGCAGCAGTGAAAATCTGAACGAAAAATTAGATTTTGTAGTAAATATAATATAATTTTCAATTTTTAATTAATTTTCTACTAAATTATGCGAAAACAAGTTACACGTATAAATTATTAAATTACAGTATATCACTCATTTGTTTCGTATCAGATGTTCTTTATTTTAAATAACGTCCAATCTTCTATGTTGGGTGCAGCACCCTTTGTCAGCAACATATCGAAATTTCTCCTCACTTTAACTTTGCGCGACCAACTTGGGGGTTTTGAGGGCTGCGCCCGCAGGGCTGAGCCAGACTCTGCGGGTTATTATTCCCCTTGATGCCGATCTGCACCAAACTCACAGGGGGCTGCGCCCCCTTTATCATAGCCAGACTCAGCGGGTTATTATTCTCCTTGATGCCGATCTGCACCAAACCCACAGGGGGCTGCGCCCCCATAGGGGATCTTTGCCCCATTTATGGTGACCTACTCGTGATGGTATGCCTTCATATCAAATTTCGTTCCTTTAGCTTCAGTGATTTGAAAAATGTGTTTTGGGCCCCCATTTTGGATTAAAGATGGCGACTTTTCTAACGTTTTCTTATATTGTTGTGACCTACTCGTGATGGTACAACTGCATTAAAAATATATTTCCCTAGCTCGAATGGTCTGGAAAGTGTGTTTTTGGGCTTCCACTTCGAATCCAAGATGGCGACTTTTTCAAAATGTAATATTTTCTTAAACCATTCATGATAATACACCTGTATGCCAAATTTCATTCTAGCTCAAACGTTGTGGAAAATTGATTTTCGGGTCCACCATTTTGGATCCATTTTGGCGTCTTTAGATACATTTTTTAATATTTACTTACTCTACTAGTAATATTGTACCTTTGCACCAAATTTTGTGTTTCAAGTCCCAGCTGTTTATGCCTTGTATTCTATAGGACAATGGATTTGGCGGCCATTTTGGATCAAAAATGGCGAGGTTTTCAAGTATTTTTCTAAACTGCTAGTGATCCTGTACCTTCGTACCAAATTTCGTATTTCTAGCTCAAACGGTGTGGAAAATGGATTTCTTAGGCCCGCCATTTTGGATTCAATATGGTGACATTTTCAACATTTTGTAATATTTTTAACCTATTAGCGATGTCGTACGTTCGTGCCAAATTTCATGTCAGTAGCCCCAGCCCTTCACGCTGTGTATTCTATACATAAATGGGTTTGGCGGCCATTTTGAATCCAAGATGGCAACTTTGTCAGTGTCAATTTATTCCTTTATGTACTCTTGGTCATACACCTTCATACCAAGCTTAATTTAATGTTTAGCTCCAGTAGTTTGGCTTAGGAATTTTGATGATTAATGAATGAGTGCGTGACCATTGGGTTATATATTATATGGACTCGCTTTGCTTCGCCATCCCCAGACCCCCGTGAGGGGATACACGCCAACTTCAGTGGTGTTGGGGAGATGCGCCCAATTTATCTTAAGCAGAATCTCTTTGCTGGACTTCACCGCCATTGTGTCCATCTGCAACTTTCCACGGTGGGGGGCTGCGCGTCCAAAGAGGGAGGTTTGCCCCATTTATGTAACCTACTACTGGTCATACACCTTCATACAAAATTTCGTTTCATTATCTTCAATGATTTGGAAATTCGGTTTTTGGGCGGCCATTTTGTATTCAAGTTAACGACTTTGTGAACGTTATCTTATATTGTCATGACCTACTTCTGATCGTACACCTTTATGTAAAATGTCACTTATCTAGCTCAAACGCTGAGGACAATGGGTTTTCGGGCGGCCATTTTAAATACAAGACTTTTCCAAAATGTTGTAATATTTTCCTAAACTACTCGTTATAATGCACCTTTATGCCAAATTTCGTATCTCTAGCTCAAACGATGTCGAAAATGGATTTTAAGTCCGCCATTTTGGATCCAAAATGGCGTCTTTGGATACATTGTGTAATATTTTCGTAACCTAATAGCGATAGTGTACCTTCATGCCAAATTTAGTGTTTCTAGCTGCAGCCCTTAAGGCTGTGTATTCCATACAACAATGACTTTGGCGATCATTTTAGATCCAAGATGGCGACTTTTTCAACATTTTGTAATATTTTTCTAAACTACTCGTGATCATGTTCCTTCACACAAAAATTCGTATCTCTAGGTCAAACGGTGTGGGAAATGCATTTTAAGGTCCGCCAATTTGGATTCAAGATCGCGTCTTTGAATACATCTCGTAATATTTTCGTAGACTACTGGTGATGTTGTACCTTCATACCAAATTTCATTTCTGTAGCCCCAGCCGTTTAGGCTGTGTATTCTATACAACAATGGGTTTGGCGGCCATTTTGGATCCGGATTTTTTCTTTTACCTACTCATGGTCCTACACCTTGATACTAAAAATTTGTTATTTTGAGCTCTAGTAGTTTGGCCTGTGAATTTATATGGATGAGTGAGTCAGTCAGTGACCATGGGGTTGTATAGTATATGGGCTAGCTTTGCTTCGCTGGGGGCGCTTCCCCCAACCCCCGTGGGAGATGCATTCCCAACTGGGGCGTTTGGGGGGCTGCGCCCCCTTTATCATAATGAGACACTGTCTGGCAGACTGCGACTCCATGATACAAATATACCACTAAACGCGGGGGGGGGGGGGGGGTCACCAATTTTCGTCATGGTACACCTTCATATCAAGTTTCGTTTGCCTAGCCTTAGTGGTTTTCGGGCGTCAATTTTGGCTTATAGATGGCGACTTTTTTAACGTTTTATTATATAGTCGTGACTTGCTAGTAAAGGTACACCTTCAAATAAAATTTCATTTCTCTAGCTCAAACGGTGTGGAAAATGATTTTTTGGGCGGCTATTTTGGATCTAAGATGGCGACTTTCCAAAAAAATTTCCAATATTTTCCTAAACTATTGGTTATGATACATCTTTGTGCCAAATTTCGTATCTCTAGCTCAAACGGTGTGGAAAATGGATTTTAAGGTCCGCCATTTTGGATCCAAGATGGCGTCTTTGAATACATCTCGTAATATTTTCGTAACCTGTTAGTGTAGCACCATACCAAATTTAATTTCAATAGCCTCAGCAGTTTAGGCTGTGTATTGTATACAACAATGGGTTTGGCGGTAATTTTGGATCCAAGATGGAGACTTTTTCAAAATGTCGGATTTTTTCCTTTACCTACTCATGGTCCTACATCTTCATACCAAATTTGGTGTTTCTAGCTCCAGTAGTTTGGCCTGTGAATTTATATGGGTGAGTCAGTCAGTCAGTGGATCAGTCACAGTGAATCAGTGTCCATGGGGCTATATAGTATGTGGGATTGGACTAAATGTCGATTGGACGAAATGTCTTGTGGGCGAAAGATCTGTTGGACCAAAAGTCGATTGGACGAAATTTCTTGTGGACGAAAAATCTGTTGGACCAAAAGTCGATTGGACGAAATGTCTTGCGGACGAAAAATCCGTTGGACGAAATGTCTTGTGAACGAAAAAGTCAATGGACGAATTTTGTCTTGTGGACGAGATGTCAATGGACGAAATGTCTATGGACTAAATGTTCCTGGACTAAATGTCTTTGGACGAAACGTTACCCAGTCCAAAGAACACAAAATAATAGTTAATGACATTCAATTAGCTTTCAATCACAAATCTTATTCCATTAAATTTGGAAGAATCTCATGAAACGAAATCTATATCATAGTTAAAAATAACAGTTGAATTCACGTTGAATTAAAATATTTTCAACCAATAACGTTTAATCAATGAATTAAACAAAAAATCAACATTTAAAACACGTTTGTGTCCTACTGCGGAGTTTGGTGAAGCTAAAAGCTGTTTCGTGTACAGGTACGAGATAATGAATAAAAGTAAAATGGTGCAATTGGAAGGACGTATAATTGAATAAAGGTATAATGTAATGCATGTATGTATAATATGTTGTGAAAATGTATGTTATATTCGTGTGGAATGTATGTTCGTCAAACTAAGTACTTCACTCCACTATCCCCCTTCTAAGTCGATGTGCACGAGCTCTTGTTCACTTGAAAGTCACAAACAAACTCCGATTAGCGCAGCACTAACGAGTGATTAACAACCTATTAGTATTATTAGTCACTCGTTAGTATATCGCTGGTCACTCCAAAAAAGAAAAGTTTTTGAATACGTCTGCTGACCACCGAACTTCACTCTTCACTTGTCCTCGGCTTCCTTCAAGCAGTGGTGCGTTTCAGCCCTGGCGGACCCTGGCACCGCCAGGGCACTTTTTAGAAGTTGTGTATGTTTTTTTATATCTATGGTGAACCTTACACAATGAAGCACACAGTAGCGCCAGGGCACTTTCATTTGTAGGAATACACCACTGCCTTCAAGTGGGTAAAAAGAAAAATATATCAAGACATAGAATTAGGAATTTTAATCAATTTGTTTCAAGTGACGTATTTACAAGCGTAAAATAGGATAATGTATAACAGAACTGGAACTAAACAGATTCTAAAATATTGTACTTTCCATACTTTAGACAATCAAATATGTTTTCCGCATTGTCGCCTCATTAAAACTCTAACCCAGCGTTTGAAGGTCTTGGAAATGATTCCAGCGGGCGCCGCTCCTTACTGAGTTTTTTACTGCACTTCCAGATGGTCGAGAGACAAGCGCGCTTGTTTTCTGTGCCTGTGGTCGCGGGTTCAATTTCTCGCGGGATTCCATTGAACGGAGTGGATTGGGGTCCATTTCCCGGAATCCTTCAAAGTTCTGACAGAATTCAATTTATTTTTTATGGCCTTTAGGCATCTAAGGCTCAGACAGGGATAGAGAAGTGGAAAGTATGCCGGAAAGTTTCAGCCAGGGCCTGAGTTGGAAGTATCATCCCAACATTTTCCTGGTATAACTGAGGAAAACTCACAGTCAGGATGGTCGGCCGCTGGAATTGAACCCAAGCCCTCCCGAATGCTCTGGCTGACTTGCTTCCAACATCCTCTGGCTATCTGTTCTTAACTGAGCCTGAGATCCCTAAAAGCCATAATTAAATGTAATAAATGAATTCCTCAAACTACACAAGTAATATTCATTGTGCTTCATGAACTCAACTTCTGAAATTAAGTGGAATAAATCAATGCAACACCAATTCTTTCATATAATGCATTTCGAACTATTTAGCTTAGTAACAATAACATTGTTATTACCTTTTCCACAATAAACCTTGTGTTGGTAAATGTTGAAATTATCACAGAAAAATTGACAGCCGCCGCGACCGGGACTCAAACCCGGATCTCCCAGTTGCGGGCTTGGTATTCTACCAATTACACCACCACGACACGGCCAATTCTCTGTGTATATGGAATGTTCCTCTCACCTAGACCAACTCTTCATTCCTGGTTACGAGGCCCAGGCACTCCACTCATGCGGACATTTTTGGTTGAAGAATCTTTCTGCTATCAGGCAGTATGAAATAATAGATGTTATTACCTTTTCCACAATAAACCTTGTGTTGGTAAATGTTGAAATTATCTCAGAATAATTGGTAGCATACCTAGCCGGCAACTGGGAGATCTGGGTTCGAGTCCCGGTCGCGTTGGCTGTCATTATTATTTTTGGTGATAATTTCAACATTTACCAACACAAGGTTTATTGTGGAAAAGGTAATAACATCTATTCTTTCATACTGCCTGATAGCAGAAAGATTCCTCAACCAAAAATGTCCGCATGAGTGGAGTGACTGGGCCTCGTAACCAGCAATGAAGAGTTGGTCTAGGTGAGAGGAACATTCCATATACACAGAGAATTGGCCGTGTCGTGGTGGTGTAATTGGTAATATACCTAGCCGGCAACTGGGAGATCCGGGTTCGAGTCCGGCTGTCAATTTTTCTGTAATAATTTCAGTAACATTGTTCTTCGATCAGAGCCATCTCAATATTGTGTGTGGTAGCGGTTTTCGGAATTCCGCAATGGAAATCAGGACTCTGGAATCGGAATGTCAATTTTTGCGATTTCAGAGTGTGAAAAGTCAGAATTCTGGAATGTCGTCTTCGGACATCGTCACCAAATTAGGAATGCTGACGGCTGGAGTCTCTTTTAAAACGTTATGCGGCTCGTCTTTATCCTCACAGAGTTCGTAGTTGAGCAGGAGGTTGACATATAGTACTATATATTACATAATTCTACGAACCTATGCGAAGGCGAAGATAGGGACGGAATATATTTTACACAAGATGTTTAGAAGACAATTCTTTTGTACACGCATATCGTATCTCGTAATATTCGACTAACAAGTTTTGTTTTATGGAAGTCTATTTAACGATGATCATACTATTCCACAGTGTAAGATCCGAAATGTTATTCATGCACCCATGATGTTCTTTTGTCACGTGACGGCATCAGTGCTGTCCAGTGATTTGGATACTTAACTGGAGTGCTCCATCGATTTCTGATTTCGGACAATGATGTTGGAGCAGAAATTTCGTTATAATGCGGTGAACCTTTGCTCAAATTCTTTCTACAAATATTGTTTTGTTTTTTCTAGAATTAATAATGTAACAGGTATGCTTCGGTTGCTAGGTAACGCAATGTTGACTCTTTACGATGCGAAAGAATTTAATCCACTGAGTTTTGGCACGATAACGGTGATAGGAAATACTTATGTTGTTCTCAATTTGTCCCGGATTGCACTATAGCAGGAAGCCGCAGTTAAGGGATGTCACTGCTATGGGAATCCATGGCCCAAACAGTAAAACATACATACCGTATGTTCCAAACAACATATTAGAAAATTACACTGATGTAGGAAGCGCAAGCAGGACTTTCACTGCACCAGGAATCTTACTCAATGTTTAGAGCAGAAATATATCATAAGAAAAAGTCTACCTTTCCTAAGAATAGGAGGTATATTTAACGTTCTGGTAGGTTTACACACCCGTCCGGGCTATCAAATAATGCTCATTAAACAATAGCAAGTATACACGTTATTTCCTTATACATATGATTAAATACGTCATCTACTTTACATTCTCAATTATAAAACCCATATAAGCATTCCCACTAATTAAACATTACAATTTCTCATTGTTATGCATACTATAAGCCAGCGTTTCCCAACCTTTTTCAACTTGCGGTGAAACTTGAATTCTCGCGGCACGCTAATGGATATTATTATTATTATTATTTGTAAATATAAAATACCGTGGTATTTTTTCTGTGGTTGCTGATCTCCTTCTCACAGAGAAGAAAACTCGATCACTGTTTTTCCCCGTGGTAAATCATTATGCTTATTTTTCATTCTAATTTAAAAATAGAAAACAATTGCAATGAAATATAGGACTCAGGTTTTTAAAAATACGCTTTCTTTTTCGAAAACTGTATCCAACATTTCACTAAGAAGGAAGATCACTAAATAACGAACGAACAAACAAATCTCTTGTACTTTTAAAACACAAATGCAAAAGGTAATTTGTATGCATGTTTGCTCTATTGAAAGAATTCACGTTACGAAATAGTCTGCAACAATAAAGAAGCAATAATGGTCATAACAATGATAACAAATACTTTTTTTTCAACATTAAAAATGTACAGAAAAGTAACAGAGTATGAAACTTATAATTTATTAACATGGTTAATATATGTTACAATTTTTAAATATTATATGAAATTTAGAATTGTTCAATAATATTAGTAATGTAACAATTTTTAAATAATATCTATTGAAGGTTACAATTGTTTAATAATATATGAAGCTTACAATTTTTCAAAAATAAGTAAAACAAGTTGGTGCACGAAGCAAAATTAATATGCAACTTGAGCTTGATGTTATTTCTTCAATCTTCTTCAATTCTGGATGGATAGTTGATAAACACACCCTCATATCGTGTTCCCTAGTTAACAGTTGTGACCTGTTCTTACACTTGATTGTTTTCATTGCAGAAAATCCTGCATCACTTAAGTAGGATGTAGAAAAGGGAATGAGAACTTTCACAGCCTTTGTAGAAATAGCTGGATAGTTTCTTCGGAGAGAAATCCAGAATGATGCCATGTCTTGCTGTGAGTGCTGGAGCTTCAAACCTCGGTCATTCGTCACGTCGACCAATTCACTTTCTTCCTGGACATTTAATTCTGCTTACTGTAGGACAGAAGGCGCAAAGGGGTCCCTCACCCAGTCAAATGAAGTCAACTGAAGGGTAGGAAAATACTTCTCAACACTGGTACACAACAAAGACAATGTGTCTGAAATGACCGTTGAGAGGTTTGTGTCAATTTTACAGCACTTTGTAAGCTCAAACATGTCACGTTTGTTTTGTTTTCTAGTTCTGTCCTCCCAAAGTGAGAGTTTCTCCCTAAATGAGCAAATTTTATCACTTGAGGTTAAGATATTTTCGTTTCTTCCCTGCATGATTTTGTTCAGCACATTCAATGTTTGGAATATGTCGGCAAGAAAAGCAACTTTATTGCACCAAGAATCATCACTCAGGAAATGCGGCATATTCACTTTCTTCTGAAAGAAAGAATAGGAGAAGTTGTTCTTTAAGAGTGAGACGGAGTTAGCCGCAGCGGTCGGAAAATTGATGTTCAATTTAACATGGATTCTTACACATTTTTAGTCAAATCATGGTTTCATTCCGTTCTTTCGCAAAAATGACTTAATAACGACATCAATATGATGCATCTCATTTTGAAGGTACAATTTGAACGCTGTACGTGGTATTCTCTTTTTTAAAAAAAACGGAAAACTATAATCCAAATTCCCATAAGAAAATGATCAAAATTAGAGGAAAACGTTTTCTGTTTTATTACATTAAGGAAAAGAGCTAAAAGCTTCGGACTTTTTTGAGAATGGAGTACTATCTTTATATTTTTGCGTTATTTTGCTATTTTTCGCTGTTTCCAAAGACATTCATTACACAATCGATTAGAAATTATATCCTTCATTATTGAATCGACAGAAATCAGAAATGCTGATCTTTTCGTATTCACGTAGTTAGCTACTTAACTGCTAGATGACACTATGGTCACTCCTCATCCCACTTTCGTTCATAGCGGGAGCCGGTCCTTTTGAAAACTTCTTAACGGGGCGGGGAGGAAGGAAATCATCGTAAACAAGGGAAACTTTAAAGTCCAAACACGAGCAATGGTAAAATTTATGACTTCTTTAGTTCATGTTTTCTGTTTTAGCAATGTATTTGGATGGTTTCTGTGAGAAGAAAAGTATTGTGCTGGTAGTGGCAATGCGGACCTTTCGACAAAGATTTGTGAGGGACAAACCAAACAGACATCTTCGTTTATCTATTGCAAGAAGAAAAAGAAATCTTCCTGAAGGACTGAGAATACTTGCAAGAGAAAACTGGTAGATTTATCCGCAAAATGTTCCTTGTTTACCTATAAAAATCAAGAATAAAAGAGAGCTCCATCGTCCGCTTTCATCCTACAAAATATATATATATATATAGTGTTCGATTTGTATACTTTCCACAGAGGG
>JAGDQP010005101.1:0-15171 GCA_022664845.1 Lepisma saccharinum | reverse complement strand
GAGTGTGCAGTGGCTGCAGCAGACGGAGGTAGTGTAAAATGGGAGACCTCTCAGAGTTTCAAAGAGGGCAAATTGTTGGTGCGCGGTTATGTGGAGTGAGTGTGACGGCAGTGGCTAGTGTGTTAGGTGTGTCGCCAGGGACAGTGTCGAAGGTGATGACGGCCTACACAACACACGGGAAAACCACATCGGGGAAGCGGAACAGTGGGCGGAAGAAAAGCATCAGTGACAGGGCACGCCGGGTATTAAAGCGCATTGTCACGCGGAACCGTCGTGCCACTGCGGCGCAAGTGACGGAGGAACTCAATCAGCACCTCCCCCAACCTGTTTCGACAATCACAGTCCGCCGCGAATTACATGACATGAACTTACGGGGTCGTGTTGCACGGGCCAAACCTCTCATCAGGGACCAGAACGCTTTAGCACGCCGCAAATGGTGCCGCGACCATGCAACTTGGACCGTTGACGACTGGAAACGTGTGGTATGGTCGGATGAGTCACCATTCACCCTATTCCAAACCACGGGCCGTGTTTATGTGTGGAGAACGCCCAAAGAAGCGTATGATCTGCAGTGTCTCCGCCCAACTGTGAAACATGGCGGCGGCACGGTGATGCTGTGGGCCGCAATATCATGGTTTTCATTGGGTCCTGTGGTCACACTTCGCGGACGCATCACTGCCAACGATTATGTCGCAATTTTAGGAGACCACTTGCATCCTATGGTCCGGATGTTGTTCCCGGACAATGACGCCATATTCCAGGATGATAATGCACCCATTCACACAGCTGGAGTTGTTGCAGCGTGGTTTGAGGAACATCGGGATGAAGTTCAACACCTCCCCTGACCCGCCCAATCCCCAGATCTCAACATAATTGAACATCTGTGGTCCATCTTGAAAACACGACTCCGGCGACGATTTCCACCTCCATCCTCTCTCACAGAACTGGCCGATGCCCTGCAAGAGGAATGGTGTAATATCCCACTTGCTACCATTCACGACCTCTATGCCTCCATCCCACGTCGCATCAAGGCTGTTCTGAAGGCGAAAGGTGACCCGACACCATATTAATCTGGTAAGTTGCACTTTCGTTCTAGGCCAATGTGCTAGAGAAGAGCTGAGAAGAAACGAGAAAATTGAAATGCTGAATTTAGTAAATATGATTAACGATTGAGTCTACATATGTAGAAGCACATGTGAATGCCGTATGTGAATCACAGTGTTGCCAACTCAGTGAAAAGAATGTGTGAAAATAGGAATGGAAGAAAATGTCAAAAGAATGCAACGTAGTAGAATACATAAAGAACCCGCCACAGTAGTCGAGAATGAGGTTTTGTCATGTTATAAAACAGTGTTGCTAACTGCATAAAGGATAAAAGAGGTAATAAACGGCACCGTTACTGCTTGACTGCGTGATTTTGCATGGAAACGACTATCACCACTGTATTCAGCGACCTGAAATTAGTTCCTGTAGAAACTTTCATCCGGTTTCTCCTGTCCGAGTTTGCGGGTGTCCCTTGTAAGTGTCTTCAGCTTATATTCAGTGTTGGGTTAGGTACTTGTTTTTTGTACCTAGGTACAGGTACTAGGTACTGACCTTAAATTGTATCTAGGTACAGGTACTAGGTACAAGTTGGTAAATGTACCTAGGTACAGGTACAGGTACTGTTAAATGTACCTAAGGTACTTTTTTAGGTACTTGACCCAGTTACTGCTCAACAGTGCTGGAAATGATATGAAGAACTAAGGGGGTGCTGATTGATTAGAATATTACTCCCATATCTTTACTTGTAATAAAAATTATTATTATTATTATTGAGCAGAATAGGTTCAGCCAAAGTGTGCTGTGTTATCTAAGCATTGTTAAAAAATATGGACATTTTCAGGCACCATACTGTACATTGATAATAGATACAGGAATCAAAACAATGGAAGGCGTGAGAAAAAGTAGAAAATTAATTACTGAAATGATAAATCATTAATAGAAATGCCTTTCTTCCACATAAGTAAATCTCTCACCACGCTTTTAATTTACATAATTATATTTTACGTATTTTTTTGAAACGGCATTCGATGCTGAACATAAGCGGCGTCCATTTGTTTCTTGATGCTGTATACAGGGTGGTAACTTAATGCACCGACATTTCGTAGGTGCATGCAAATGAACTGTAGAGGTTCAAATATCCAGTGCAGTTCTAGAGGATGGTAGAATTGATGCGGCATGCTATTGTCAAAGAGTTAAAAATTGTTCCATCTAAATTTGCATACTATTTCGAATTTTGCATTCGGTGTGCAAGGGATTTCTCAAAGGAAATAGCTAATTTGAAGATATTTTCTGAGGAAAGTCGCAAACGAATTATTGTTATCTGCTGGGAAGTCATTTCGACTCACCTTTACTTCAGAAAATTTCTGGGAACCTCACTTTCTTTGGGGAACCCCTTGCGCACTCAGTGTTTGAATATGCATTTTTAATAGATGAGGCTTGAGGTCTCTACAATTAATTATATTAGGAAATTTGAAGCTGTAAAGTATATCTTTCAGCAGCCTGTAGCTCCGAAACACGGAGGAATTTCCAGCCTGATGATCAGAGCTTTTTACATTCTTTTCTTTAGTTCAAAATGGTTCGTGATGTCCTCAAATCCTGCAACGTTATATTAGCTCATTTCCCGACGTCATACAATGATGAAAATTTGCACAGCACAATACAATACAATATTCTATATTTATTATTACTTTCTTATATTTATATATTTTAAAAGCACATTTTAATATTACCAATAAATACTAGCCTGCAACGCAGTGGCGTTCAGCTGGTTGCAGAACACTGTTATGATTTAGGTAAAAAAAAATGAAAATAAAGACATACTTAAACAATTCGTACTAAAAAAGTAAAGAAAAATAATTTTGTTTATGCATGACTAAAAAGAAAAGCATGAGGCGAGCTCTCATATACAGTCACTATATAAATTCTTCAATTAGTGCGCCCCATGCTTTTCCTTTTAGTCTTGCATAAACAAAATTATTTTTTACTGTTTAGTACGAATTGTTTAAGAAAAGTATTACAAAGTTTTTTAAATTAATTTTTATCTTATTTTTATGTACTCTTATCTCTTAAAGTTTGTAGGTGCATTATATTACCACTCTGTATAAAGATTCCAGTGTGTCATAACTTTTGTTTTTTCGTGCGTTCTATCAACTTATTGAGAAGATTTAGGTTTCTTTTATTATTTTTAATATTTTGTACATAAGATAGAGATAATGAGACTATCTTCTTGAGTTTGTAAGAATCCACCATTCCTACTGTTTGAGACTCAAAAGAGTGCACTCTGTTGTTATGAATAGTACATTTAAAACTAGAGTTTTGTAGCGTTTCAGATGAGTACCGGTACATTACTTCCGTGAGTGAAATTAGATAACGCAGTAACTTCATAGTAATATTTTGAAATGGATGTTGCGATTTTCCGGGTGGTTGTTGATATATCAAATGATGGTATGCGGTTTCTACGATAACCTTGTCCTGTGGTACATTTAGTTCTAGTTCCTAATACCATCTGTTGTAGCTCGCAAGCTGAGCTCGCACTTGTGCTGTATTATATACTATATAATAAAGACGGCAGATAATTATCAATAATCTCTTTTGTAAGAGACGAGAGAAAACATCCAATTTTTATAAAGGGAAACATGCCTAATACACATAGGTAAGACGTGTAATTCCGAACTCCTTATTTTGAAATTTAAGATGTCTGTTTTTCTATTAATAAATAAAAGTAAAATAAATATCTTCCCTTCAAGTTTTTTTTTTTTTTACATCAAGATAAACTTTTGAAGCAAGATATGTGAAAACTTATATCTTTCACTTTCAATGATTTAAATTCATTTTTGGCCTTTAGGTACCGATGGCTTACGCTGGGTAAACTTTATTTTTATATGGGACAGCCTAGTAACTTTGCACTTCGGCATGTTACGATTCGCCTTTAGCTCTTAAAATCCACATCCATGCCCCTGTCGGGACTCGAACCCGGGCCCTTCGAGCCGATGACCTGCCGCCGCAGACCGCTCTTCCACCCGGTCGGTCGGCTCACGCTGGGATAGAGTAAGGGAAAGGATGCAGGAATTACTTGACTAGGGTCTAAGTTGAAGGTATCATCGTCATTTGTAGGTCATACTAGCTACAAAAATACCTCAGTCAAGATGGCTGGTCACTATCGAACCAAAGACCTCCCGAGTGGGAAAACAACGCTTTACTAACTAAACCACGGTCTCGGTACTTGCAGTGTTGTTAGTACATCATTTTTTAAAAAGGAAAAAAATGTTTAACTCCGTGAAGAGCCCAAGTGAACACATTATGTGAAGGAAGCTCCCAACATTAAATTAGTGTTTTTTTTTTAAATGTGCCAGATTTTAGGTAATAAAATAATATTACGATACAATGATTTGAAAAATAAATAATTCTTTTAAAATTTATGTAGGGGCATACCTGCAAAGTTAAACTCATTGAGAACCTAGACAAAATCTTTCAGTTATTCCTTATTTTTTTCTTTTGTGAAGAAAAAAGGAAATTAACTTTCAAACAAAAAAAAACATTGAAAATATCTAAACACGTCTAATTTGTTTGTGACAAACGCTCAAAACAATGCGTTGCGAAACATCAAAATATAATTCTTTTCGTTATTAATTTATATTTATTTATGGACCTTACATCCAGCTATGGGATAAGCCCGTCAAATGTCAGAGGGATGGCATCCTTCTGGAAGCACTCTTCCAAGTACAGACAGGGTTAAGTTAGCGGTCATCACCTTTTGTCTAGGCATTATATCAAGATCAGACTAGTGAAAGTGAGAAAATCTTCAGAGAACCTCGGTCAGTGTAGTCGACAACAGGATTCGTAGCTGCATGCCTCCCCGGTGCCGATCCAAGGTCTCAAAAAATAAAAGTTGCCAATACATTAAAAGTAGTCCACGTCTGTTAAGCTCTTGTGATCCACAAAGGGTACTTTATTACTAAAAGGATTGCAAAAGAAACATTACATGAAACGTCCAATAACCAGTTAGTTTTGCTGCAGCGTGTCAAGATCTGACCTTCAGTCAATAAAAAAAATAAATGAAGCAGATGATTCAAGTTGTATTAAATATTTAAACATTGTTTCAAAAGTAGAAACTAACCTTCTATTTCTGTCTTTTAAATATGGCTTACCTGCGTTCATTCCACGTTTCCTGCAGGTTTTGCTACATTTTTTTTACTCCCGAAATTTTGGAAAAGCTTTTACTTTAAAACTTGAAAGAAATCGCCAGCGTTGGAGTAAAAAGTTTCCAAGTTTTATAGTACTGACAAATTAAGTATATTTTAGACTTGAATCAGTTGTTTACTTTGAGATTAAGGGAGGCAAATAGTTCCAAGGTTACTTCAATATGAATGTTACCAGCCTAACATAAGAAACTATTTATAAAACTCTATGACTCAGAAACGTCTCGTTCGATTATTAGCTGAAGTACCTAAGAAAAGTACCTAAGATTCAGGTACTAGGTACAGCAAAAAAGTACCTAGTTACAGGTACTAGGTACTGCAACTGAAATGTACCTAGGTACATGCTTTAGGTATGTGTTTTGTACCTAGGTACTACCCAACACTGCTTATATTCATATTAGCTTATTTTTCCGCCCGTTATTGCGTAGTACTGAGGTTTTTCGCCCCCTTACCCCCACCCTTGCGGGCTGTCGAACGGTAAAATAACAAGTAACACTTTTTCAAGTGGACACTCAGATCTAGAAGAGATATACATATTTAAAATCATCATAAAAACTGTGTAAAATATTAGGTGCCATTGACCAGTGATTGAAGAGAAATTTCCGGGAAAAGTTGTGAATAGCATTGTTTTTCGTACACTATTTATGAATATCTGGCGCTAGTTTACATTCACTCAATGCCGCGCACTACGGTGACAGACAGTCAAATGACACTGATAGCTGCACGTCGCTGTACTCATAATCAGCAGAGACCCACACTGGTACAAGTGTAGAGTTGGGTAGAATCCGCAGAATGGCCCACAAATACTAACAAGCAAACATTCTGATGGGACAGAAAGAGTTTCGATTTTTCCTTGTGCTATGATTAAGATGTCAAAATATGTGTGCGAAATTTTGGCAACCCAAGCGCAATTGGTTTGGGAAATAGACGCCCTAATGATGATACAATAGTCAGATTCTCGTTTGTGTAGAGTGAAATAAAAGTGTTGAAATACCATTATACTTTTAAATTGCTTAAAAAAGGCAAGCAAATGCGATTTTAAATATGTATATCTTTTCTAGATCTGAGTGTCCAGTTGAAATAGTGTTAGTTGTAAGATTGCTAATGAATTAATGCTAAATTTTCCCCCTTGGAGGTATTCAACCCGACATACTACATTTTGTTGTGGGTTGCTCAGCCTGGAAGGATATACCTTAATTATTGATTTTTACATGTCACCATTTTCCAATCCCCCCCCCCTAGGCGAGGGCTGCTAGAAGGGGGGTTGTCAGTTGCCCCACAGTATTTCTTTCCAGATTGTAAGTTTTATGTGCAGCAAGGTTTTTTGAAATCGGTCCAGGCGTTCGAGAGTTATGGTGGAACATACATAGATACAGACATCTATTTTTATATATGTTATAGATAAACATAAATTTCGAAAGTTGTTTAAACACAATATGATTTATATTGAAGGTGGGATATCAACGACTCGCTCGACTCGTTCAGACTCGAGTGGAGTCGAGTTGGTGCTCAGTACCTACTCGAGTCGAGTTGAGTCAATGGTCGCAATTGCTTGAGTCTAGTCGGTACTCAGAACTGTTAGAGTCGAGCTGAGTCGGCGCTCACTATTTGCTCGAGTCGAGTCGAGTCGCTGTTCAGAAAGACTCACCCTGCGACTCGGTTACAGTAAGTCGAGTTCAAGCGACGACTCGACTTGAGCGTTAGACTCGCCGCTCGAGCCGAGCGGATTGACATAACCATCAAAAAAGTAGCCAGTGGACGATGTCATAGTAATGCAAAGTTATCTTACCTCATAATTTATACACAACTATCTCGGTTTTCTACTTGTTCAGTTATTCGAGAACACTTAGAACAACAAATTATGTTGCCAAGAAGATCAATAAACTAACTTCACATTGACTATCATGCTTTCTACTATCATTGTTTCTAAAGTTAGTAGGAAAGAAAAAACAAATAGTGAAACTAAATTAACATAAAAAAATAATAAAAAACTTCTTAAAGACATTCGTTTCTTAATCAATTGGTACAAAAAAGGAAAATAATGTTTATGCATTCCTAAAAAGAAAAGCATGAGGCGCTCTCTCATATACAATCACTTCATAAATTCTTGAAATAACGCGCACCATTATTTTCTTTTTAGTCATGCATAAACTTTTTTTTTTACTTTTTAGTACGAATTGCTTAAGAAAAGAATGTATTTAAAATTTTTTTTTTTTTTTCAGTTATTTCGATGTCAACGACTCGCTCGACTCTGTCAGACTCGAGTCAAGTCGAGTCAGTGGTCACAACTGCTCGAGTCGAGTCGAGTCGCTGCTCAGAGAGACTCACCCTGCGACTCGGTTACAGTGAGTCGAGCTCGAGCGACGACTCTACTCGAGCGTTAGACTCGCCGCTCGAGCCTAGCAGATTGCCATCCCTAATTGAAGGCACAGGCATGCGCAATTCAATTCAATGTAAAAAAATTCTCCAATTCAATGTAAAAAAAAATAAGTAAAAACAGCGTAGAAGGGAAAGCAGAGGTCCCCAATTCAATGTAAAAAATAAAATAAGTAAAAACAGCATAGAAGGGAACGTAATACAGTCAGTCCCGTACACGAGGAAGAAAGGAGGCAGAAAGAACATCTCACCCAAAGTCCTAAGAATGCGAAATATCCCCCCCCCCCCTTTCAATTTCTGGCCAGATAAGTGCATTACAAAGTATTCATTAATAAATATAAAATGCAAAATGATGTTTACAAATCTAATGAAATGCGCCAGGGAGAGAGAGCTAGAATATTTTGCCTTTAGCTTCGCTTTCTATCAAGTTTTCCACTGTGCGAGAAAGTAAGAGATTTTTGCACAACAAAAAACACAACGGCAAAGCGCTTTGACGACAACTACAAGACTCCTCCTTCACCCGCGGTAGGGAATTGGAGGAGAAAGAAGACAGGAAGAAGGGAGGGGGAGGGGAGGGTATTTATCCTATTTGTCCTCAGGCCGGTTTTAAAAATATGTTCAAATGGTCAAAACATGTTACTGACAATCCCTTAACAATACTGTCCTTACGGCTCCATCCTTTTTCCTCAATGATTCAAGGTTGTCAAATGCCTTCCCCCTTTTTCTTCTTTCTCTTTTGTAGTTCGACATCGAAGTCTTCATATTTCCTCCCCCTATTGCTCCTATCTCTCCCCTCCTTTTACTCCTACTTGAGAAGAAAAATAGTTAAGAAATGTTTAGTTATTTAAGTCATAAATTGTTATTTTTTAAAAACGGAAATAGATTATATGCATGCTCAAAGAGTTTCTCTATGAACAGGTACAAGCTGCATCTCTCTACGTGTAAAACTAGCCGAGTTATGTAGGAAGTAACTATTTAACATGGTGAAGATAGGACTTTCAAGATACGTAGAAGATGACCTTAAGGGCATAAAATCTTGACAATACGCGACCACGAGACAACCACCTCATATCTGTGTGAATAAGCAACTGAGTGTATTCAGAATCCATTGCAGAATATAGATCTGAAAATAATATTTTTTTAAGAGGCCTTGCTTTTATGTAATTAACCATATTTACCACTTGATTTAATACTTCTGCAAGTTCAGGAATGAGTGATTTTTAAACAAGTGGTTCTCTATGGAGAAAACAATGTGTAAATATTATTTCCGGATTCTTTTGGTTTGCTAATGCCAAAAATCCCTTTACAGAAACTGTCATAGAGGGAGCGCCATCTGTGCAAATACTCAAGCAGGATTTCCATGACAAACCTGCTGCATCAAAATAATCACTTACTAAATCAAATATATCTTGTCCCTTAGTTGTTTGGGAGAGCGCTTCACAAAATAAAAACTTCAATAATGCTTTCATCATGAATGAATCTGACAAATGCTATTAACGTCGGTTGACTCGTCAGTTGTGACGTCAGTTGACTCGTCCAACTGCATAGAAAGAAAATCAACCTGATGGAGTAATTCTATAGTTTGAGATTCAATATTTTTAGACATGTTTTGAATGCGTGCACTAATAGTATTATTTGACATGGGATTTCTTTTTACTTGTTTTTCGAAGTCTTTCCCAAACATTATTTTTACAATTTCGGAACATGCAGGTAAAATTACAGACTCAGCTGTTGTATGGGGTTTCATTTTTCTAGCAACTATTTCAGCCACAGCATAGCTTGCTTCTTGTGCTTTATCAGATATACTAACTTGTTTTGTGAAAAATTTAACTTGGTGTGTTTCTTGAGACCAGATTCTTTTAAAATACTCCAACGGTTTATCTTTTAAATTGGCACGCTTAGTATGAAAATGACGTTTTAACTTACTTGGTACCATTGCTTCATTGGACAATAATTGCTCCCCACAGACGATCCCTCTCAGGGCGTGGCCATCTCCTAGAGTCGACTTAAAACAAAATGATAAGTACGTTTCCTGATATTGCCGTACAAAACTTTTACATTTACTCACAGATGGAGTAATCTGTAACGAACTGGTGGAAGCAGAAGTATCCGTTTCATTTTCATCACTTAACTTTGTTTTTTATTAACCACAAATCGGTCCATTTTATTGCAACCTTACACCGCGTGCAATGCGTCGAAGTCAACACAGCTGTTGAACAATGTGTTGTTCTGACATTATTCACGTGACACGAAGGCGAGTGAAAAAAATAGAGCGGCAAGATTTGAACTAAATATCTTGTATATTTACATATTTAGGCTTCTGTGTTGTGTTCTAGATATCTTCTGTGTTGTGTTCTAAATTATGTTGTGTGCGAGAGGATAAGTGGTGTACTGTGTTTGTATATGAAGAAGTACTTCGAAATTGAAGTACGTGTGTGTAGTTGTAGCTAGTGTGTATAAGTGTGCATGGGGAAAAATGCCTGGCTGTGCAGTCGCCGGGTGTACTACGTACAGCAGAAAAACAAAAGGTACTGGGATAATATTATTATACCATTCCTTCCCAAAAGATCCCCAACTTCAAAAAACTTGGATTCTCAAGTGTCGAAGGAAGGACCACTTCAGTGTTTCAACTTCCACTGTTTGTTCCCAACATTTCACAGCAAACGATTATGTTCGCGATGTGCGAGCAGAACTGCTTAATCTACCCCCAAGAAAGGTGCTGAAACCAGATGTTGTACCAAGCGTGAACATTCTAGGAACTATAGGTACATCTGCTAATAGTACTCCCGAAATTGTTAGCCCACAGTCTGAACAGTTACAGAATAGGATAGATAGATGTCAAGCCAGAGAGGTTAGGAAGAGAGCGATTGAAACCCTTAACAATTTGTCTCCAAAAAAGAGGAAAATAGACCAGTCTACATTCCCCGGAAACGATTTATTCCCAGAGGAAATTGAAAACCTGAGACAGAAAATGAAGAGGCTGGAAGATGAAAATCGAAGATTGAATGCGTTATGTTCAAATCTTAAATTTATGAATAAATGTCTTATCAGAAAATTTAGGACAGTACAACAGAAACTCAATACACATACAAGGGATATGAAGAAGCAAGTGAAGACCGAGGTACACAAAATTTTAGGAACTTTATTCTCGAAAAACCAAATCAAATGCTTACTGAATGGGAAAAAACAAGCCAAGTGGAATACAGAGGATATCTGCAGAGCAGTGACGTTGAGAGCCATTGACAAAAAATGTTACTTATTTTTAAGAAATAAGTTGGGGTTTCCATTACGCGGAATATCTACTTTGAAGAGGTGGATTTCTGGCTCATTTCGTTGCTGTCCTGGAATACTGTTTGAAGTTATTCAGCTAATGAAAGCTCAAGCAGAAAAATTATCCAATGTTCAACGGGTATGTGTAATTTCATTTGACGAAATGAATGTTGACAGTAGGATTGCTTACGATCAAAAGGAAGACCACGTTGTAGGCCCACATAGTAACGTGCAAGTTGCAATGGTTCGGGGGATTATTGCTGGCTGGAAGCAGCCTATTTACTATGATTTACTATGATACACAGATGACAGCAGATATATTAAAAAAGATTATATGTTCTTTAAAAGATGCTGGCTACAGTGTTGTGGGCGTCATTTCCGATCTTGGGGGGGAAAATCGCGCTGTATGGAATGAATTAAATATAACACACACTAATACATGTTTTGAAAATCCTCGATGTCCGCAAAAAAGGGTTTGGGTATTTTCAGACATTCCACACATATACAAGCTACTTAGGAATAATTTTTTTGAATGATGGTTTGACCTTACGAGGTAATAAGAAAGTATCGAGAGAAATCATTGAAAAATTAATTGAATTGGATAATGAAGAAATGAAATTGTGCCCTAAGCTGTCCCTGGCTCATATCAATGTGAAAGGAAGAGAGCGCCAGCGAGTGTACCTGGCAATCAGTAGTTCTCCAATCACACCGCCAAAGCTATTCATTACCTGATGCCGGAAGAAGAACATGTTGCAAATTTTATTCAACTTGTGAATGATTCATTTGATATATTAAATGCCAGAAGAAAAAATGATAAGAAAGAGCAAGCATCAGGTTTTGGGACGCATCAACTCATTCAAGAAAAGATTTTGAGAGAGATGTATTCTTGTTGTGAGGGTATGCGAGTAGGAAAAGCGCAACGTCTGCTTCCATTTCAAAAAGGCATCATGACAACAATTCGCTCGTTACTTCGTCTATTTTCACATCTTCAGCCCTTAAATATAAATTATATTTTAACAGCACGATTGAATCAAGACTGTCTAGAGAATTTTTTCTCGCAGAGTCGAGGACTTGGTTGTTTTTATGACCACCCGTTACCAACTGAGGTGAAACACCGCTTGCGCCTTTTGCTTATAGGTAAGAACATAAATGATATTCCTATATCAAATGAAACTCCTGTTACGCAGGAGGATGATGCAGATTTTTTGACATCTCAACTTCTGGAAGGGATTCTACCGGATATGTCCAAACTCTTAGCAATGATAGAAGGTGACACCGAAATTGAAGATATTATTGTATCAAATGACAGCGCGCTTACTGAGTCACGGAACGGTGATCAAAATACAGATTGCTCAGTTGAAGGGTTTCGCTTTCTTGCCGGTTACATTGCCTATCGTGGAAGAAAGTATGACAGGTCGATGGGAATACCAACTAGAGACGTGCCCCCCCCCCCCCCCCTCACCTTGGTACATCATCTGAAGGCTGAATAGAGATTCTCTCGCGTGGCGGTCTTCTCGTTCCCTCTGATGACTGGCTAATGAAGATTAATGGATTTGAATTAATATTCAACGATGTAAACGGCTACCAAAAGATGTCTAGTGAAAAAAATATTGTGAAAAAGTTGTGCGCAAAAATCAAACTTAAGTATCCTGAGGTTCATGAAAAAGTGATCAAACTGTATGTACGAACAAGAATATTTATTCGGATCAAGTACATGAACAGAAACAATAAAGTACAAAAATTAAATGCACCTCAGAGAAGAAAGTCTCGTCAATGGCATGCATCTTCTAAAGTGAATACCACAAGAAACAGCTGAGGAAAACAAGGTATGTTGAAATTATTTTCTTATCTTAACTGTTTAATTCGTAATTCCTCAGGCAATATCTGTGCAGCATGCTCGTGTTTTGTTTTGCAGTTCTCCGATGGTGACGTCAAAGTGACAGCCAATAGCGTCTCATTTACAATGAAGCCCAACCTTTAGTGCTTTGTATAACCTTGGAGTGTTTTACGTACGTTCGCTTGACGCGTACCGTACAAGTGCTTCCATCCATCTCTCGGTGTTAGCATGAACTTTCAATTGAAGCGTAACATAGCAGCTAACCGTGGAAATGTGTATGAGGCTCCGGTAAATAAAATTCTGTTTCCGAAATACTATATGCTACACTACACAGTAATCGAGTAATGTATGTACAATAATATATTACAATTATTATTATTATTTTCATTGTAGAGGTTCATACTAATGTGAAATACAAATATAAATTTTTTCCTATGTCTTGCAATTTGATTGCTATAGAATTAATAATTTTGTTTGGATTTCCCAGCGGCCCATTCGCGGCACACCGGTTGGGAAGCGCTGCTATACGCACTAAAAGTAAACGTGAGTAAAAAGCGCTCCGCGACCGTAAAATGAATTGACATCCACAGCAATATTATTACATTAAATGTTACTAGTTCCATATCAGACAATATCAATGTGACTGTGGGCTACACGGTTACAATAATGTAATTAGAACTTTCACTAGATTTATTGAAATATTTAATCCGTCCTTCAGTTGCTACTAACTGCGGAGAGCATTGGAAGCAATTGCTTTGCTTGAGAAGATGACTTTGAAAACGCGCATGTTAATTTTTCTTTCGGAAACCTGATAAATGTTTCCATGTTCAAATTCAGACACGCCATGAGTGATTTTCTCGATTTTTGTTCAATTTAGTTCCCGAGCTGTATTGCTGTCTGGCAACATTGCTTCGGACCTCTATCATCTATTCGGCTTTTTAGAGGACGTTGAAAGGCGAAGGTTGTTCTAAAGTAAAATGTTTTCTCGTGCGTTTAGGTCTCCAACGTTGTCAGCATTTGGCACTGGATTAAGGAACATCTCTACATCACCTCAGGTACTACAAATATTTTGTCAATAATTTATGTAATAGTGTATATGTTATTATTTAAAACTGTCCTTGTAATCTGCTTATCAAATGATGGGAGTCTAGAACATCGTTATTCCCATTAGTTTAGTAAAAAGTCATAAATGCGAAATTTTTAAAGTATTTTTGTTACCGAAAGGTGCAGTTAAACTTAGTATTGACTATAATTTATATTTCTGTTGTATGATTGTAATCACAGTGAGTATAGATTACTGCCAATTTCAGTACAAGGATAATAATTTCAGCAGTGTTCATTTAGGGAGAAGGGGTTCAAATCATTGTTCTTGGACAGAAATCCAACAGGGTCTTAGTTTTTGGAGCGACCGATTCTTATTTTATTTGTCGAAATCCTCTGGAATGACCCAAATTCTAATCCAACCCACCAAAGCTTAAGTTATAAACAATATAAGAAGGCAAAAGCTAAAAAAAAAAAAAAAAAAACATCTAAATGTATTCAGTATTCCTCCGTGTGCCACCTTATCCGGCTCTGAGTGAACTGGAGTGCGTATTGTACTAATTGCTATAGTATGGTTTCCGTAACAGGTTTTCGGTCGCTACCTGCCGGGTTATGCGTATGGAAGTGCCAAGGATAATTATTTTGTTAAATAATGAGTTGTATAGAGCTGGCTGCAGTTCGTAGTAGATAAAGTAAACCTTATCCGTTTACTTTATTATCCGCATCTTCCGCCACCTAATTCATATGTACGCTCTATTTCGCTCATTACCTTGTCAGTAATAATCACACACTTCCATAAAGACATAACGACGGCTTTCAGTCAGAAAGTTACGAATACCTATATATCATACATACTCGACTTGATCAACACATAAATGTGGGTGCTGCGGATGGATATTAACGGCGGCAAGTGTGCACTTCATTACATCATCAGGTAGGGTTTGGGCTCTTGGGTATTTTATATAAGGAGAAGAAAATTTAAAAAAGTAATAATCATCCATAATTCCGTATCCCAAATTAAAATTTTTGCAAAAAATCAAGGGGTCAATTTGTGGGGTTCTGGGGTACCAAGGGGTACACGCTGTTCTAATTTCAGGGTACAGCTCAAATTTTTCAAGCAGAAATCAAAGAGAGACTTCAACTGACACGTTCAGTGAAAATCCGAACACGATATTTCAAGCCCGTTATTTCAAGTAGTTATCGAGATAGGCCTCAATAACTATTGCGACCCCACGAAAAATGAACTTGTGGGGTTTCGGGACAAAAAGGGAAGGAATTCAAAAACTACTTACAAATATCAATATAATATAATAAACCATTGCCCACGGTGTTTTCAGCGGGTTCCTATGTGGGATTCTGGGGTACTGTGGTGTACCCCCAAAATCGGATATCGAAGTTCATCCG
>JAGDQP010005100.1:45975-80568 GCA_022664845.1 Lepisma saccharinum | reverse complement strand
TACGTCGAAAGATTACAAAATTTTGTAGAATTTTATTAAATTTTTCACCCAAAGAAATTTGTTAAATACGAAATTTGACACAATTTGTTACTTATTTTTCAGCCTAATTATTGGAATAAAGAAATTAATTTTTAGAAAATGTGAATTCATATATTCAAAGTACACTTCAAGAGATACACAACGGCTATTGATTAAGCTCTCTAGATCGTCTCGTTTTTTAGATATTGAGGTATCCATACATGTGTACGGGAGTAAAACCTACACCCGCCATTTTGGAAATCCGCGAGAAAGAAGGGCATAACATTTCTTTCAAAAGTGGTTGATATCTTCAGGTATGTAGGAACCCACATACATTTTTTTTTATCTAAAATGCTGATATAACCATTTTTCCTCAAATTGGATGATTTGTCATGGAATAACTCAATTACGTAGGTTTCTGTTTCTGGAATAAAGTGTGAAGAGCAATGCTATTAACATTTCATTCTAATAATAATTTTCATAAAGAAATGTTCATCAATAAGAAAAGCTGTTTTAACAAAGTGAATTGTTATATTGCTTTTACACGTATAAAATATACAATGTAGATTCAAACCTAGAAAAAGCATCCACACACAGGATTATTCTGTTTAAATAAAACTGGGTAGATGGAAATGAATATCGTCCCTTACTCAAACACTAAGTTTGTTTTACTTTTTCTAAAATAAAACAATCCAATCTTCCTTATCTAAAATCACTAATGTATAAAATGGTCCACTTAGCTTGACTGAAACTGATAGCTTCTTAATAAGATAAATCTTGGCAAACTTTCTCTTGTTGCAAAAGTAGCTCATAGTTAAAATCTTTGTTTCTAAACCAATACTACACGAACGTGGGTTCGGGACCTGGTTAGGTCAACTATTTTTCTTACTAGTTAATAAGACATGAACTAGTATTCCTCTAAGTAATAAGACTAACTTCTACTCCTCGGATGACAAAAGTATAGGATTTGCAACCAAGAGAAAGAAAAAAAATTATCTCAGGCCGATGGAAAGAACTTCTGTCTACTGAAAAACAGTTTAGTATCTTAGTGACTGATCGTGCGTGAGGATCATGAACTTTGGGGATGGTAAATTTGCTGTCTGGCACTTTGATCCGACTTTAGATATAACAGCATTTACTTAATTTGTATTTAACATTCACATATAATATACGGATGTTCTGTCAACACAAACCAGTTCTCTGATGTTATATTTTAAACATAGTAATTACTTACGTCCTGAAATGCTTGTACGAATACATATAAAACAGATTACTATTATTTTATCCAATTTTTCATGTTTTTAGCAATATATCATTACATAAAAATAATTTTTCCGGAACGAGATTCGAACCCAGCACCTTACGACGAGAAGTCACGCGCTCTACCACTGAGCTAACATAAAACCATATATGTATTTCTTTCTGCAAGTACTCCTGAAGAAACATGACTAAATTTTTGGTGTCCAAAAATGGCATTGAAATCCGTTGCAAATGCTGTTGTTTTTCTCTCCATTGTATTCTTCATTGTACTATGAATGCAAGCCATATGTCTGATGTCTGTGCTTTCATTGGAGATGTTCTTTTACGTATGCAAACGTAGATGACAAAACCATCACGTGATCAGATGTATGGATAGTTTAGAAATACTGTATCATTACGTATTTCAATGAATGTTACTTTTATCCACATTGTGTAACATTTCAACATGTCTTATTGCACTTAAAAGAAGAAAAACATATTTGTACATTTTTTCTTCAATTGCAAAGGTGCATCCTACCTTTCAGGGCTTGAATCTGGCATCTTTGGTTTACTGTTTCCGAAAATTCTCGAAGTTGGACTTAGAGAATTTTTAGCTCAAAACAGCCTAATGAATGCGGTCAAACTTTTTGTAATAGGCTGCACATGTGTAATCTATCATGTGCAATAAATTGGATAATAATTAAGAAAAAAGAATAAACACAAAATTAGTACACAACTACATAAAGAAAAAATCAAACAGGAACAAACACACACGCATACTTATACGTTCAAATTTTATGAAAGACACAAAACTGTTTACCATTTGTAAGACTAATGCGCATGCACATACACCGATAATAATAATAATAATAATAATAATAATAATAATAATAATAATAATTAATAATAATAATAATAATAATAATATAAAGACAACTAATCAGTATATTTAAAAAGAGCTTTCATTCACTCTGATTTTTCCTTTATTTATTTAATTTTCAGTGTATTGTGTTTATTTCTTCGTTGAGTGTGTAAAGAATACGGTTTTGATTGGAGGAGATCTGCAATTGTATTTCGCGCGGAAGATCATTCTCAGGTTGGATGGTGGAAAACGTCAGAGATTTAGAATAGACATTAGAAGAACGATGAGGGACCGAGAGTAATTTGCTTCTCCTTGACCTGGTCTTGCAGTCATGGTAGGAGCTAAACGACTGTAGGTGTTCGTGCAACTAAGAAGGTCGTTGAAGACGAAGTATTTAGAAGAGAAGTGTTAATTTGTGTAAGTTGCGTCTTTCATTAAATTTAAGCATTAATTTGATATGGGTCAGCTAAAATGTTACATCTAGTGACTGAGGGTACGCACCAGATTTTTTTTTTTTTACATTGAATTGATGGTTTCCATTCTAGGCGCTCGTCTAGAATTGGCCCGGGGAATAGCTTGGAATCTTAGAGGAAAGCAAGCATAGTTCTACATCTTTCTATTTGTTCTATAGTTCAACATTAATGTGATGAAGAGGCTTCATCAGAAGGCCTAGCGTTTGTATTGCAGGCATAGTATACCAATTACAGACAATAAAGATCAAAGAAAACAGATGTTAACCGTTCTTACTGTTGATAATACCTATGTATTGATTACATCAGAAAAAGGACACATACAAACGACACGACACGAAACTTGGCAGAAATCGATTCGCCTGCACTATACTAGTACGACAGAAGTTCAAATAATGGGAACATAGTACAAGAATTATGTCACCCACTCACACAAGAATCGAAGTACTTTTCTTTTAAACTACTCAATAGAATAAAATAGAATAGCATAGAACAGACTAAAAAGAACAGGAATTACTTCGTCAGTCTTGTACTGCACATTTATTTTTATTTATTTTATTTTTTATTTAGGGACCACCCCTGCCTCTTTGCATCCATTGCACAAGCCAAGTTGTGCACTTTCTGGGACGTGCATCACGAGCAGATATTCGCTCTCCTTGCCTTTGGGCAGACATGTCCCTAGAGATTCTTGGATTGCCGGAGTTCTGGCAATCCAAAAAGCTTCTGTGTTCCATCAGTCTGAGACTTCTGGGATTGCGGGACGGGCTTTTGCCAGGCGTCCAGAATGTTCCCCTGGCCTTAATATCATATATGGACCTTTTGCCTGGGGGAACCCTTTCTACTTATATCCTATTTATTTAGAAAAACAACAAAGAAACATAAAGTACATAACATTTAAGGAATCAAACAAGGGGACAAGGACAGGACAAAGACAAAACAGGGCAACACATAACTTGAGCTTGTTCTTCTTATGGCTTCTTCTTCTATTGACATTTGCATCTCTGTTTGCTATACCACAATAAATCCCTAAGCCCTATTTTCTGTGGTGGAAATACAATTGCACCCGCATTGTAAACGTGATGTAGAAGAGCAAAAAGATCGAGTTCTTGGAATGTATGATGCAGCAAATCTAAGTATCCAGCAAGCCAGGACACGTTGGAACGACGTCAGTATATGGTCGGCAAGAGTCGGTCCGACCAGAGGGAAGACGTTTGGTTTTAAAAGATCCCGACAAGGACCCGACGTTGGTGGTCAGTGGATTAGCGGGTTTTCGCTCATATGTCGGCAAGTCGGCAGAATGACAGCGGCCCTGAGAATGTCCCAACGAGCAAATGCCACTTATGGATAAGCGTCGACCTTCCTCCAGCTATTTACCGACTATTTGTCGAGGCCCCAATCTGCGTTTTGGTCGGCATTTGGCTTGATGGGTATTTTTATTGGTTCATGTTGCATGTCCCTTGCTTGAGATAAGGACAGCTCTTGAAGATTTGTCAAAGACGCTCTCTATATCCAAGAAAGATCCAACCTTGTTGAAAGTGCGCTTCAACTTACTGCTCTCAGTATATTGAAACGTTGGTCGCCGGATATCTTTTGGTGATAAAATTAATCTTTATGAGATATCCTGGTACAAATTTCTGCAAGTAATTTTTCTTCTTGTTTGGAGAAAACGGGCGCCGCTCCAAAAGGTTTTACATTTTTGTAAGTGAAGTGTCCCTTTCAGAATATCATAGGGTGCTAGGTCTCGGACATGGCTATTTACCGGACATTTGAAAGTAAAAGTGGCAATAATACACCTTTTACTGCTTCTAAAATAAAAAAGAATGACTGTAGAAATTAGAAATGCAGAGTATTTCCAACCTAACACAAATTACGTTTTACATGGGAAACCTGAAAACACGCCACTTACAGCCAAGTAAATCGTGGTTTTGCGGCTCTAGCCTCCTTTTGTACAGTACTCGGTGTGATGTAAACGTCTTTTACATTACGACATTTTTGGCGATACAAGGGACAAAGATGGACAGAGAAGATAAGTTACACGCCTTTAATATTTTACTTAGTGTCTTCCAGTTTAAGATTAAAAAATTACCCCAAGTTCTTGAGTTTTCATGCGATCTTTAGTGAAAATATAATGTCCGGAAACTGACATAAGAGCAGCTCTATGTTATTTTGTTCTCGAACAAGTAGTGTCGGGCAACTGAAAAATCCTGTTCAGTTACTGGACATTAGAGCAACTTAAAAAGTAACTTCTCTATGGCGAAAATCTCCAATGGAAAAATCATCGGCGAAGAAGAATTGAATTTCAATTTTAAGGTTTAAATATGTCCTTAAGGCATCTAATGCTCATTCAGTGAAAGAGAAGGGGAAAGGATTCAGGCCTCTTTTGAAGATGTCAACCAGGGCTAATGTTGAAGGTGCCATCCTGGGATTTTCCTGGTTTGATTGAGTAACAATCCTGGAGAAACCTCAGTCAGGATGGTCGACCACTGAGATCGAACTCACGATCCCCCGAATACTATGCCAACGCTCTACCACCTTTTTAAAACTTGTTTTTATTACTTGAATAATAATACATCATCATAAAAATTGACAAGAACGAAAACCAGTCAAAACAATTTTTGATTAAAGATATATATATGTCGAAAACCAATAACAATCAACAGAAGTCCTACCACTAATAACCTCCTTTCCTGTGTGCAGAATGCCAAGAAGGGTTTTCTGTCCCATAATTATGTGATTGAAAAAAGTTGGTAAGAAGAAAGAGGGAAAGATAAAGCCCAAACATTAAGAGTTAATATATATATATATATCCACAAAAAAATCTAAAACGTTTGAATAAGTGTGAAAATCATACCTAGTATGGTGTGGGGCCTCCTTTTGCGTCCAAAGCAGCTTGGATCCGACGTGGAATGGACGTATACATCTCCTGAATCGTGGTGTGTGGAATGTTGTACCATTCTTCCTCCAAAACATGCTCCAGTTCCTTAAGGGATGATGGTGGAGGGTAATGAGACCGAACACACCTTTCTAACACAGACCACAATGGCTCAATGATGTTCAGATCTGGTGATTGTGGGACCCAGGGGAGGTGTGATAGCTCCTGGACATGCTCCTCAAACCATGATTGCACCGTTTTTGCAGCGTGACAGGGTACCAAATCATCTTGGTAGATGCCATCACCATCCGGGAACAATGTGTGGGCCATGGGTAGAACCTGGTCCCCCAAAATGACCTCATACGCCTTAGCATTCATCATTCCATGCAGGGGCTATGATGGGACCTGCAGAAAACCACGATATCACTGCCCATACTGTAACAGAACCACCCCCATGCTTTACAGTTGGGCGCAGACAGTCTGGATCATAGGCCTGCGACGGTGTTCTCCATACGTAAACACGACCGGTTGTTGGAAACAAGGTGTAGGTCGATTCATCGGAATACATTACGTGTTTCCACTGATCAAGCGTCCACTCCTTGTGGCCCTTGCACCACTGGATACGCCGCTTCGCATTTACTGCTGTGACCAGAGGTTTGGCGATCGCGGCCCTGCCATGAGTTTTCATTTTATGAAGTTTCCGTCGCACTGTTTTTGATGAAACCGGGTTCTGTAGGCCGGAATTGAGTTCAGACGTAATTTTCATTGCAGTGGTCTGCTTTTTAGCTGCTACAATCCGTTTTAATGCCCTCCTGTCCCTATCGGACAGGATTGTCTTTCGACCACTGTTGTGCTTTGCAGACGTTGTTTTCCGTTGCATGCGTTGTGTATGCCCTCGTGACATTTGACACAGTGCCTGTCGATACCCCCACAATGGTCGCCACTGTTGTCACTGAAGCTCCAACCAGACGGGCACCAACGATCATGCCTCTACGGAAGTCTGTCAGGTCGCCCATTTAACCGCACCACTTGCACACCACGACACTCAAAGGTGAACTTGGTACTGCTGACGGAAGAGGAAGGTCCACATGACACATTGAAAACAAAACACGATCGGCAACCGCAACACGTGGTGTACAGTGGCGGACCACACTGACGTGTCCTGTATGATGTGTTTTAGATTATTTTGTCCAACCCCTATATATATATATATATATATTGTTTATCGGTGCTTTACACCATGTTTATCTGTCGACCGCACCTTCTTTTGAGGTGCAGATGCCATGTTTTCATGCTCAATGCTTACTCGTTTTATGGCATTCATGGTGCTTTAGTTGGAAGGTGGGCGCAGCTCGTTGAGGTCGACATCTGTCATCCTTACGAACAAGATCACTTCTTTTATATTTTATGTGAACACAGAAGCTTACCTGTAACCTATTATACACATAAAATTAACACTTTTCCCAATAACTAAAGGAAGCTTTTCAGCTCTGGATAAAGAACGACAAATAAACTGTATTTTACTGTTTATTGAATATAAGGTACTAATAATGAATAACAACGATATCATTGAATAATAATGGATAATAGGGAATATCTAAAGCTTGGAATATTCTCCTGATTGATTATTGAATATAAGCAAACATAAAGTATTCTCTGACAACGATCTTTTCTACTAAATTGGATTAGAGTGGTCTTGAGTCACTGAACTGAAAAGAGCCCTGCACATACCTGTTGTTACAGCCTATGATGTCTCTGTTTCAAACCACTATCTTCTTTCACGGGACGAAGACCTAGATGATCTCTTAAATACGAATCCATGTCTCTAGTTCTTTCACCCGCCAAAACGACGAATCTTGCGATGAATGGTGAGTATACTAAAGTTTGTATTTGAAATGTATATCATTCAACTCTTAGAAGTTTAAGTTCGATTTTAACACAAAGTCAAAATGGCTATTTCAAACTGAAACTTTCACTTGTAACCAAAACTATAAACGAAGACTCTTGACGATGTTAACTGGTAGTTGGAGAAGTCAAGACTGGCCTCCCGATACTAAATTCTATCCGGTTTTATTGAATTTTGATTTCCGTGTCTTTCTCAGAATGGACACTAATGGCTTCTAATGGGAGATAGTAAAATTCTTACTTTTGTTATACTGTAAATCTAAAAGACTGAGAAATATGTTAATTGTCCTTCTGGTAGTCACGTCTTGAAAATACTTTCGTGAATAATCTTAGTTAATAAATTTTGTTATTTTATTTTGGTATTTTTAAGATCGTGACTTTCCCATATAAAGGAAGAGGAAGAAGTCTTTGATTTTTTCATTTAATGTGTTGTTGTAACCTCCAGTAGAGAAAGTTCTTGTTTGATGAGATCCCTATCGACTATGTATTCTCGTAGTTATATTGGAAGGTTATTCTGTTATTTTATTTTCCAAATGGCTTTACCTGTTTCTGAATGTAACTGTGATATAATTCTTTTTAAGAAGACAATCATTTCACTTTTAATAAACGTCGATTTCTTTATAAATAAAGATAATTTGTATTTGTGCAAAAGGCTAATTTTACCTTTAATTTCATTTCAATATATTTATAATTTTACCTGATTTTTATACTGTGACTTCGATCACTCTAATATATATGGTTGGGTGTGAGGGGCTAATGTCAGATACTTCGATGTCCGCTAATAACTCTAATTCATAATGTCAGGCACCCAACATAGAATCTCCAGATGAAAAAAACACACTGTCACAGAAATTAATCACAATCGTCTGTGAAGGATGTATTTTCCAACTAGTTCCGGGGTGTGATCCCACCATCCATTCGTAAGCA
This sequence comes from Lepisma saccharinum, assembly GCA_022664845.1. Lineage (NCBI taxonomy): Eukaryota > Metazoa > Arthropoda > Insecta > Zygentoma > Lepismatidae > Lepisma > Lepisma saccharinum. The sequence goes on along the minus strand of JAGDQP010005100.1, from coordinate 72,275 downwards.
TCCCACTTCAATACCGTCCAACTATTGAAGGGCAAAAGGGCTTACGAATGGGTGCTGACTTAATCAGTTCAGTTCGTAGCTCAGAATCGTATTTATGTGACTCAAGTGGTAAATCTCAGTCGCTGATAGCATCTTACTTGCTAGTTAGGTCTTTGACTAGGAAGTTGTAATTAAAATATAGAAATTCCCTTTTTCAATTAATATCGGAATGTTTCAGACGGCTAAATCTAAGTTTCCGGCTATTATTACCAAATACGGTGCTAGTATGGATATAACAAAAACATAAAATCAATGTTCAAATAATTTGTTTAAAATAATTAATATATCAGTTAAATTTCAGCCAGAGATCAACAGCCATGACGTTTTAACGATCGAAGAGAATATTGTATCACTTACTTGTTAACTAAGATCGCTTGGCTACCCAACTCGAAGTGGATCTTGGCCGACTGCTCGTTCTCTCAAGACGGGATTTTGATTAATTTTCCAGTTTACTCGAACCAGCTCGTCGCCTTCTATGTGACTACGTCATTTCTAGGAAATTTTCCTGTCTTTCGACCAGTCATGCCCACATCACAAATTTCGAGTTGCGAAACGTAAACGAACCCTAGGTCGATCACTCTTAAACGTCATATCTCCTGATCTCTTTCTTGCGCGTTTCGGCTACAGACGTGTAAATCGTTCACCGAAGATTTAGCTGTATGAAGCATTGCTACAATTCCGTATATATTTTCATCAATGTTTCCCGTACACCAATAGTTAAATGTTTTTTATTTGTACACTCCTAAGTAATAATTCTTAATTTCTTTTTGTCATATCACTATATATAGAGAGAGCATAAAGTTTAAATCTTTATATCATTATCTAAAAATGTACGAACCATTATACCTATTACCCATTTTCGTTTTGTTTCATGGTGTCTTTTACCACAGTACTATGAACTTCTATACCTAGGATATTAAGGCGCCGTACGCATGAACCGGCGGCAGTTAAGCTAATTTCTAATTGCTTTTGTATAACCATAATATTAGTGTTTGTGTTCAGGGTAATTCCAGACGGCTTACTATACTCAAAAAAGGTATAGGCTAAATGGTTTACTTCGTTTTTCGAATATACCGCGCAACAAATGTCATCAATGTAGTAGTTTAATATAAAAGTGTCCATTACAGGATAAACCTTTAAATTATTTTCAATTTGCATAATGATTGGTGTCATTAATAAACAAAAAGCTGGCTAGACCCCGGATTGCCCTGTTCGAAACAATTACGCATATTTATTTGACTCAATTTTTGTTGACTGACATTTATAGTAAGTTGTTTGTGTTGTTGTAAACAAGTTAGGAAGTAAGTGATTCTTTTTGGAAATTTATATCTGTGTAATAGATCACTTAGGAAATAAATATTTACATGCTCAAAAGTTTGGTTCGCTTTCAAGGTTAGAACCGACCGTGGTTCCTTTATTGCATTCGCCCTGTGGATGGACTTATGCAAATTCGCTAAGAATGCGTCGTCGGGTCTTTCAGCTAAACCGCCTTGATTAACATTTAATATATATTGTAACGTTGGTTCTTTACGATTCGCTAGAATTTTATACAATATTTTGTTATCGTTGTTTAATAGTATATTAATCTGTATTTGTGGGATGTGCCACCAAGACTAGTTTTAGCAATTAAAGCCTCTCTCAATTCACAAAAAGCATTTGGACATTTAGAAGTCAACCATATTTCATTGAAGGCCTCATTGAGTATAGGCGCTACTATATCCTGGAAAACGACGTACTCCTTTGATGAGATACTGTTAGATCATGCTACCACTAAGCTACGGCGGCTCGATCTCGCAAGAGAAAAATAGAGATGCTTCCATTGGCAATAAGTCCTGCAGAGTACATCATGGCCTTGCAGGGAAATGAAGAAAATGCCAGAAGGAAAGAGAATAACAAGAAAAAGACACAGAGTAAGAGAATAGTTAAAGGAAAGTCAAATCAGAACAATACAAGAAAACGTGGGAACAGATGCCTCCACAGATTACAGAGATGGAGCCGTTTGAGGAGAATGTTCAGAAATAATTAATGACTTTTCGATTCTGGATATCCGATGTGGCAAGTGATTCACAACGCTTAGCATATTGCGGGATTTTTATATTGTTTTGGAAATGTGGTAATTACCATTTAGTCAAGATGCACACTCTACTATTTGTACTGAATTATTTAAATTAGAATATACCTAACGCATGTTTGTGAAATAAATGCAATGATGTAGGTAATTATGGCCTGCAATCAGCACTCCAGTTCAAATAAAAATTGCCAAACTGTGATCAAGGATTGTTTTTAAGTAGTTCGGACACATCAGAAATTTCGTAGATTGAAATAGAGCTGGCAATATTTATGGAAAACAATTTTAAGTAACAAGCATCTTCACGAACTTCTTTGAAATAGCTACTGTCCGGAAACTAAATGTGGAATGTCCAGGGAACAATAATCACTGTCTAAAAACTAAAAATAATATGTTTTTTTAAACAGCAATATTTCTATAAAATTATAGAAATATTGGAAATATAACAGAGTGATGATAATTGCTATATATTTTCTTGCTAAAAGCCATCCTGGTTTCACTTATGATAACAAATGATTACACTTTAACATGCTGTTAATAGCGGAAGTACTGTTAGGTGTCCGAGAACTAGCACAGTTACCCTATTCCTTCGACGCCGCGGATAATATCCAACTGCTTTCAATTACATTCCTTTCAGCAAAGCCCATTAGTTCTTCCTTTCATTGCCTGCATTTAGAACCTCCGTCAACACTCTTGCAAATTCGTGACATTTAAAACAATTAGGAAACATAGGTGAATTGTTTTGCAGATTGTTAGTGCAGATTATTTATTATTTTTGTTTAGAGTAGCCCCCCTAATCAAAGTTTCAAACGAGTTCATTTGATGTTCTACAAATAGTACGATTTATTTTAATCATATTATCAAGACGTGGCTCAGCTATCATACTACCTAAGTTGAAATACGTATAAAAATGTGCACAAAAATTTTAAAAATAAAACGTTACTTACGCATACCCGATTTTTGATAGAAATATATATTTTGTTATTCTAGTTGCCTTTTCGTTTACTTCCAGGACTCCTCACCAGGAATGGTTAATTGTAGAGACACTTCTTAAGTGTTAGTCAAGGTATCAACCTCCCTCCATCGTTTCAATTGAACTGCTGAATAAATGCATACTATGCTTCTCTCAGAACCAGGTACAAACACGACACCTTAGTTGCGTTCAGTCCATCTCTTCGATCAGAGCCCCTACTCCTACTCCAGGCTATCAATAGACCTAAAGAAACATTTTTATACCTTTAAGAACTTAATGACTAAAACTAAAAGCGTGCTGATCCATAGAATGCGTTCATTTCAATATTACATTATACATAACTCGAGTGAGGACATAAGTAAATAATAACATTATTGCTGTTAGAGCCAAACCTTTTGTCATGTAATTCTCCTGGGGCAAGCGAAAACATTTTTGAAGCAAAAGAAAATAAGTCTTTCTAGATAAAAAATGTTTGTACTTTTTATGGCCTGAATGAAGACTTGTAACGAATAATACAAAGTATTTTTGTAATAGAAGTACTTATCTCATCGCAATATGTACTTCCTTCATAAAATTAGAATGCATGATTCAATACAGCTCTTGATTAAGATCTTAACAAGAAAAAGGAACATGTTTATTTAAAAATGGACTTGTTTGCTTTTGCTTCTTTGCTCCTCATTTCTCTTTTTCACTGCAATTCTAAACAAAAGCTAGTTTATTTACGAAAATAGTTTTGTTATCTTTATATGACTTGATATTAATCATGCGTCGATGGAGGCCTTCACTAACCGAGACGACTTAGCTCAGTGGTAGAGCGTTGATGTAGCACTCGGGAGGTCGTGAGTTAGATTCCAACTGCCGACAATACTCACTTATTTTATTAGGGTTTTTTCCTCAGTCACAGGAGGTAAATGTCCAGATGGCATCTTCAACATAGGCCCTTGCCGACACATTCCCGAATCATTTCCCCTTCCCTATCCCGTCCTGAGGCTCAAATCCCTAAAGGCCATATATAAAATTCAAATTCAGATAGAAGCCTACACGCAACTAAATTCAACCTACCGTGTGACAATACTATACTCTACAGGAAAAGTTGTCATGAATAAGTTGACTCATAATTCTCTATGTACTTAAAGCAAGTTGAATGAAATTTTTGCCGCAAGCAATCCCTAACACATGACGACTTGTTTAACAGATGGCAGACATGACGACATAATTTCGTTGTCGCAGTTAATAAAAGAATTATTTGTTCCCGTTCACTTACAAATTGCGACGACGTTTGTCATCAGTAACACTACCGCAAACGGCGCGTGCCTTAAAGGACTCTGAGTCATTATGTAATGTTTCATCAATTAAATAATCATTAAAAGAACAATAAATCCTTTTATCTACACACTAAATTCGTAAGAGCGGAATTGCTCTCGAATTGAGCGAAATATTTCATTTTACGAGAGTGCAAAAAGATTTCATTAGAACGGACTATTATTGGAGAAAATATTAGAAATTTCCGCTCGAAATACGATGGGATCTATGGGATGAGATGGGTAGCACTTCTCGTTGGGAATATAATCTTTTTAGTTGAAGTTCAATGTATTGAGATAAAATGTTTATTTGTGAGCATGAAAACGGCGCAATAAAAGGTTGGAAATGTAGAAAGCAGCAAACACAATATTTATTCAAAAGTAAAAAGAAATAATGTTTTTAAGGATGAAAAATAGATAAAAACTTGATCTAGGTGAGAATTGAAGGTACTACCTTCCAGCTAGTGATTCAACGTTTTATGCCCAAGACTAGGCGGTCAATAGAGAAAAGACGACTTTCTAACTATCTATTTCATCTTGTCGGGTGCTTGAGAACAACGTTCAAAGATTTATTGTATATATGAACCCTTTAGAAGCCAAACAGACTAAGCCCATTTTTCAACCATTTGCTGCCAATGACGCCCAGGTATTCAGAAAGCACAAATGATTAATTCAACAACCACATTGAACGCCGAATTATCTACTCCGACACTCAGTGGACGAAGTGACTATCTCCATTTTCAATTCGTCTTTAAGCATTGATGTATTATTTTAATAGTTCTTAGTTGAAACCTGCTTGAGTGTTGCGGCAAGAACTCGAGCAAGAAAAATAATTTCACCCAAGAAATAACTCAAAATGCTGTAACGTCACCTCGCATCCTGCGAGATGCCTATATACCAGTACGAATCGTATATGACCTCCCTATCTGTTTATATAAAATCATCTTTCGTAATTTATAATATTTAATGTATCTATAAAATTATCAGATGAAACTTATGTCATATACAAATCTGTCTCATATACAATTTAAGATGTCTTAATGTATTTATTGAATAATATTTTGAATAGAAACTTTCGAACCATACTATATCAACAAACAACATTCTAAATAAAAGGAAATATATACCACAGATTTTCAAGATATGTAAAAAATACTTTACAAAAATATGCAAAAACCCTTTGGAAGTGAGTCTAATTTACTTGTAATGTCTATGTTTATGTACCTATATAACACTGCAAGCTGTATGTAGTAGTTAGTTCAATCTGGACTCCTAAAGTGGACGGAGCTCCAAATAAAGATGCTAAAGACAAGCTTGTCTTGTGTTGTCTTGTTTCCCACTTTGCCTACACTGTTCTTTTGCACACATCCCTCTGTCTCCTTTCTCAGGAGGCGGACCAGATATACATATACACTGTAGAAAATATTTATGTGTACCCCGGGTTGTTCAGTCAATATTTATCTTATGTTGCCTTATAGGTTCAAACCCAAATCCTACTCCCATAGTCAGATAGTAAAAATGCATATAAGTGCCTCATTAGTTATATGCATATCATATAGAATCAGGGTACGTTCGGAAACGTTAAATTAATATTGACGCCCAGCTACAGGGCTCGCAATCTGAGTATATTCTCGGCATATTCGAGAAACAGTAACTTCAGTTCCAGTTCCAAGAAGAGTTTGGAAGTTACAGGGTAAAACAGAAACTCAAGAGATGGAAAGTGACAGAGAAAATGATACGAGTCCAGAAAGTGTACCCGGAATAGAGGCAACCAGCGAGATGGTACCTACCTGGAGATTAGTAGGATAAATGAGAGGAGGAAAGGAACAGAGACCACAGAACAGACCAAACTGTAAGAGCATACACAGGGAAAGGAAGAGGTTAGCATTAACTCCATGTTACAGCAGTTGATACAAAATATGAACGAAATGTTCGATGACCAAAACAAAAGGTCTCATGATCTTGATGAGAAATACAACAAATAGATAAGACGTTCGACGATCAAAAGCAGAACTTCGGCTACCTAAACAAGACCTGGAGAAGAAATTCAGTGATCAAAATAGGTATTGCAGTAATCTGGACCAGAGGCTAAATGAATTTGAATCCAAATTAGCGCTAGACTGGAGGAATATAAAGAGGAGTGTAAACTGATTACAACGAATTGAAACTTCATACAAGCAAGCTTGAGGCTCGATTAGCCACCCATATTGAACACGCCGATATCACTTTCACTGCGCTGGAAAACGATTTTCTACGCATCAAGAATGAAATCTAAAATAACGTGAGGAAAGATACCGAGCGTATAGAAGAAACCATTCAAGTAGATAGAGAAAATAGCCAGAGAAAATTCCAATTAATTGAAGAGGAGTTAGAAACATGTGTAAAGGAGGAGGACATCCAAAGAGTAAATGAAACCATCAGTGAAACATTACACAAAAAATAGAGCGATTTTAAGAACGGGTAAGTAAACTAAGGGCTGAACTCAAACAAGACGTAAGACAATATTGCAGAGAGGTGATAGCTCGGAAAGTGATTAAGTGGAAGCAGATGACCACGAAACTTACCCCAAGGACTATGATAACGCGCGTGATGGATGAGCAGCAAGTTTGGTGATGGCGTTTCCAAGGAGCGAGAGGGTAGATTATATGCAGAGGCTGACAAATACTTTAAAGGGAAGGAAATCATCTAAGAAGGTGAGAATGGAAGACTTCAATTACGTCTTAAGATGGAAAGGTAATGTCCATGAAGCCATCTCGCCTAAGTACTGGAAGAATTAACACACTTCATGAGAACAATTGGTGCAGGAGAAGATGAATACCATTACGTCTTGAATATAGGAATGGCAGGGAGTGCAGAAGATTGGTATCACCTAGTTAAAAACCAGATTCGCAACTATAGTGATATCTGTCATACGTTTATGAAAAATATGCTAACAAGGAAAGTATAGAAAGCAGTGAAATCACAACAAATCGATTGGCCAAATATGATGAGCTACGATTAGGAAATGACCAATTTTATTACCAAGCTGATCCGTATAGATCATGAAATAGCATATGAGGAACTGCTCCGAGAGGCATCCAGCGTACTCCCTCGTGACCAGAAGAGATTACTGGCATGTTCTGGGTACCATACCACCGAAGGCCTTCTAAAGTTTTAGGAAAGCAGGATAGCATTGGACCTAAACTTAATAACTCAACCAATAGATACATCTATCCGAATGATAAAAAACGGCCTACAGGACCCAACAATAGTAGAAATGACCTTGAAAAAAATAGTACTGGATTCTTATGAGTCCCCGTTGCTCGGGCGGTAGCGCGCCTGACTAAGAATCGATCGGCCCGCGTTTAAATACCAGCCAGGAGGCTGGAAGCTTTCCTAGCTGTGATCCCAAGCCTGGTGCTCTGAGGTGAACTCAGCCTCCTATCAAATTGAGTACGAGAGGGTTCTTTGTATTTCAGGGCATCTTGGGAAGGTAAAGGCGGTCGAGCGTGGGACTGATCACTCCGTCTCACTTTGTCGTAGAATGAGAATATGTGGAGCGTTACCTCCACATCCCCTATGCGCCGTTTACGGCGCGTGCGCATCGCACAGGAGATAGTCTTTACCTTTTCTACCTTTGATTTTTAAAAAGCTTTCATTTCCCCGAAGCTATTCACATCAGTTGTATTATACTTGTGAAGTTTATATGCTTAAAACTTCGGCTATCATGCCTCAAATGATCAAAAACTTTGAATGTATATATGACCAGAGACATGGGGTTCTCGAGGATCATAAGCATTGGCAGAATGTCAGAAAAACACATTGTGTCGAATGCTAACAGTCACAAACATATACTAGGAATTACTTATTTGGATTCGTGCAGTGGTCAAAATAGAAATTACAAAACTGTATTGAGATAGTTGCAAATTCTTATCAAATAGTAAATACAAAAATGAATATTAAAACTTAACTGGAGATTTCATTTCACAGACATCTCCATCTGTAAGTGACATTTATACGAAACTAGGGCAAATAAACACGAAGTCAAAAAATGTGGGAGTGTGCCACTTGGGTGGCAATAGTGCAAAAGTTCGGCGTTTCCTTCTCTTCAGCTGTGTGTTTATTTAGTTATTCTACAAGTGTAACTATATTCTTATTATTAAGATTATAAAAAATATTTTCGTGTAGTGCTGGACAAACGTGCAACTAATCTGCGTAACCAGTACCGTTATATTTAGGTACATCTGTTGGAATGTTACCAGTACGATCATTTCGTCCATCAAGCGTCACGGACTATGACATTCTGAAGAGAATAAATGCCCGTTAGTGGTTCTGATATCCACGGTGCAAGAAGTCGTAATACACGATTATTATGGTAGTGTTATATCATAATGACATGTCTATTTCCATATCACCACTGAATATTACTAAAAAAATCACACAGAAGATATCGAGTGAGCGATAGCGAAAGAAAACGGATTAGAAAAACCCTATTTAGATTTTCACATTATACGCAATGCACAACACCTTTAACAGATACCACCTGTGACTGCTCCATTTGTGTTCTTAAATGGAACGCCCGACGTATATTAAAGAGAAGCCCTAATCTAACCTAACCTCTAGTTGCAAAGTAAAAGTAAATACAAATAACTTATAAATTTCCCATTGTATAAAGATGTGTGGGCCACCGTTGTAGAACCGTCCTACAAGGGACATAATGGAAAGTAATATTTAATGAAGTTTCTGGATGTGGTATGAAATGGAAAGTGACGTTTCTTGATCGCTGTCCCGCATATCTTTATACACAAGGAAAATAATGCATTGATTTACGTTTGGTTTGTGACAAAGAGTTAGGTTGAATTAGTTTGTTAGTATATGATAATTGAAACAGAAATGGCATTCTTCTAATGCTAGTATCTTAAATGCACCAAAGAGGGAAATGCTCTAGAACCCTGCCAAACTGAAATTAATCTTCAATATACATATTACGTACAAGGGGACACAGAAAGTTTAAAGGCAATTTATCGGTTGACTTACTTAAGTCGGGACACTCTTTTGACAAGTTAGTTATTGACTACGTTTTCCAAACATTTTGAGATATGAACAATGCACATATGAATGTACACAAATCGAAGGCATACGTACTTACTTTCATATGTCTTAGTTTTCATCTGACAAAAATAAAACTGTTGATTTAAGAAGCAAATACCGAGCGCCCATAGCTCATTGGTAGAGCATTCTTGAAGTTTAGGGATCGATCCCAGCGACCTACCATCCAGACAGATTGCTGCAGGGATTTTCCTCAGTCATACTAGGCAAATGCTGGGATGTACCTACAAAAATAGGCCCAGCCCGTCTACCTTCCAACATCCTTTCCCACGCCTTATTCTGGCCTGACCCTAAGAAGCCTAAGGGCCTTAAAATAAAACAAAAAGTTGGGAAACAAATTACCACTGTTGCCTTTTCAGTATACGTCGGGACTGGACGGTCAAATCGAAATAAATCTAACATAAGCTAACTTAATCTAACCTCTTAATTCTTCAGATATTCACATATCGGACTGTACATATAATAGTACACGCTGAAACTAATATTTACATTTTTACAAGAATTATGACAAAAATAGAAAATGGGCCGCACACTTAAAGCCAGCGTAAAAACCTGAGGTAGAACTCAAAATGTGGTTCATATTGGTTGAGATTGGACGCGGGATATCGAGATTAACTGTTCCCTGCTCTTCCTGGCTTCATATATTTAGTAAACTCAATAACTGTATATAATGTATGATTTTATAGTAGAAATATAACAGTGTCTTCATTTAAGTTTTGAATCTACGAACGTCCCTTAATTCAGCACCTAATATTTAAGTCTTCAAGGAGAACCGAACCAGGCAATGCACCGAAAGCGAGCACGCTACCGACTAGGCCAGACACGAGCCTCTGCAAACACATATATGCTTTGTTCTTTTAGGCCAGTAAAGTACAACGGTACCAATTACGTCATAACTATAATCCACAACTAATATTACAGCTGTTAAAACCGATTTAGTTGAGTTGCACTTTTCTTTTTATCTATTGGAGACAAATGTGTACTGATACTTCAGCAAGGCTTCGAAAAACATACACGTTCGTATAAATGAATGTCTTTAGTGGTACAGTAGTTCGTGCGAATGTACAGTGTGCTATTTTATATTTTACGTTTTTTTTTGTTTTGTTTTTAGCTTATGCGCTATTCAATATTGATGCAGTCTTTTTGTCTTCAACTTAACGCACTCATATAACGCTCAGAGATAACACTTCGTGTGTTGAAAATCTCGGTGCGACGATCCTGTTGCAGTAAGCCCACCGAATGAAAATAATTCTCATCATGGATTTTTCTCTTATCGTCTTCTGAAACCCTTACGTCTAGAATACTCATCGTAATGGACAATGCTTCTGAATGTCTTCGTACAATTGTTCATACGGTGCTTATTTCTAGTACGTCGAATGCAGTATGAGACAATCACACAATTTTGCTGTGTGTCTCATTCTACAGAGTCTAAATATATCCTCGCGGTGATATTTGATCTCTCGTGTACGTCAACTTTTATTTCATAGAATCAGAATATTGCCTAATTCTGGCTTAACACAGTACTCACGTTGCTTAGCTTTGAAATTCATCAGCTTTTAAGTTACGATTAAGCGAACGACGTTTATCTTAATCTCTCCACGTTTAAGACAAAACTTGCAAACTTAATTTTCGATGTGAGACAGAAATTAACTTCGTCCACGCCGCTTCTCTGATGCGGACCAATATTCCTCACTGGTTTATCGCCTCGACCCTTCGTATTAGCTCATGTAGCTCATAAACGTTTTAGTGGACATAGTCACCCCAACAAGTAGTTAGCATACCTCATTCCTTGACCTGCCTCTGGTGGGTGCAACAATTAACTAACGCTACTCCTCTACAGGGCCGCGAGAACCACGATGCAGAAAGAGTTTTCCAGCAGCCTACGGACTCAGGTATCTGCAGCTGATATCCCAAAACGATGGTGCAAATATAGGGTTTTTGTTTTATCCACTATTAAATAACAGTAGCTTCCCTCTGAGTTTGTGTGCACAACACCTCCACAAACTTTATAAGGTCCTCCCTTAAACTTTCTACGTACATAGGGACTCAAATCTTGTTTATTATCACAAAACATCGCTTTAATAAAAACATGTTTCTTGATACTGACTAAAATATTATCAAAATATTCATAGGCTGTTATTTGTTCAAAAGAATCTTCCATACGTTGCGCTAACACAATGACTTCCTGTGATAGTAAATTGCTGCCACCTATGATTCAGATCGACGAAAAGGACTGTACTTTCGGAGCTCAGTTGGCGAAAAGAATCTGAACATACGGTTGGACATGAATATAAAGTTCTCAGTGAACGTAATTATAGCAATCTTTTCACTAATTTTCGTGCTAGTAACGATATGTATTTAAATCCAACAATAATAGAATATATGCGCTATATATGATTTCAGAAGTATCTCATCCGAAACATGAATCTTCACTTGGGCATTTTTTCAAATGAAGAAACATATAATCCAGATTCTCATATGACCCGAACAAAGACATCTAAACCTGCTTCCGTTCAAATTAATATAATTTTAAAATCACACTCAAATTATCCAATTATTTACAATTATGTACAATTGACTCATTTAGGAACTTTGTTTTCCTTTTACTTCTTCGAAAATACTTGGGTTCGTATAACTAGGTTTAACCAAGTCTCGCGGATAGCTTTGGAAGCTACCCAGAATTTGCTTTTGCTTGTAGTTTGGTTTGATATAATTTTCCCGTTGGCTGGACCTAGTAAGGTGAGTATCTATTCATTAAACTTTTTTGTACAATAATAAGGTCCAGCGTAGAGAACATGCATTTTCTTGACGTGATGCGTACTTGCGTCGCTCAGTGCATGGTCCTTTAGAAACACCAAGTCTCAGCCCTATATTTGTCGCCAATTGGGTTTCATCTCTCTCAGTTTAGCATTTATATTTGCAATACAACTTTTTCTCCTTTCATCCATAAGAACAAATTCATGTCTCCATGATCGAGACACTCCTGATCCAAAATCGGACGGAATTCCCAACACGTTCCATAAGGGAATAATGTGTTCCTCATTGAGGTGTGCCTGGATCGGCGCCAGAACCAAATTGGTAGAGATGGTGTAGTTAAGGAGAATAGTCATATCGGCCAGGTCTATTCCAAACTTTATGGGAAACTTTGCAACAAAGTTTCCACCGATGATGTAACTCCATATTACTCCGTTCGGCTAAATTGCCATGTGGATGATAAGCGGTCGAATGAGATAGAGCTTGATTCCTCTTTCCCCTAAAAACTTTTGGCATTTCTTTCCTGTGAAACATGGTCCGCTATCGATCACTATGGCCTTAGGTACCCCTAAATGAACGCTCTAGGTTCTGAAGCATTATATGACGGTTGATGCAGTAGTGTTTCTGATAGGATAAGTTACCAGATAATTTGGCAATACGTCAAAGCAGCTGAGGACGTAAGTTGACTGTTCATTTGAGATAGGCAACTTTCCAACAATATCGATGGACAACCATTCTCGGACGTCGTTTACTGGGCCAACCAGCATATGATCTCTGGCTGGATGAGTGTCAGTTTGGTCCTACCGTATTACAAGGAATAAAATCTCTAGTATGTCTCAGAATATCCGTTCGCATCTCTTCCCAGTAAAAATAAGAGACATATGTTTTATCAAAGCGGAAATGGCCCCTCAGATCATGAAGGCCAAACGTTGTATGACCAACTTTTGTAGCGATTTAAGTACTACAATCCTTAACTATTTTACATGATGGAAATCTCCTTTCATCAACATTTTGGTACGGATAGTGTAATATTTGCGGATCCCTAGCGTTCCTTTAACACCATCTTGAGATTCCTCGCCGTGCTCCAAAACATTGAAATACGGTATTAGTGAAACATCGCCTTCTTGCCCTTCCGTCCATTCCGATGGGGATATACTGGTGAGGTTGGGAGAGATCAAGCTAAGATGATTTACGTTCCATGCCATCGGTAGGCCTAATTGCAACCTCGACAATGCATCTTCCACCACGCCGCTTGCTTCAGGAATGTGAACAATATTAAGTTCCAAGTCTTGTGCCTCCAAATTCCACATATATAGGCGGAATATTTGATGTTCCAAGTTCCAATATTAATGTTCTTGAAGTAAACTAGAGCCTCATGATCGCTATAGACATTCATGGTGTGGCCTGTGAGTGTGAGTAGTCGCTTCCACTTGCGGATGGCGTACGCTAATGCTAAAAGATCCAATTCAGTGATGGTATATTTCATCTCACATGGCTGCTGTTAATCGCTGTCTACTTGTAGCAGACCTGGTTCGTTGCTTTGTGTACTTGCATCCAATATGATACGGAAGTCAAGACTAAAATCTGGATAACTGAGACTGATTTTTTATTTTGGCTAATAAGGCATCCTTTATCTCATTGAAGCTTTTTTCTGCTGCGTCATCTCATTGCCATTTCTTCCCTTTCTTTAGTACTTCATAAAGTGGAATGACCATTCTAGTGTGATTGGGTAAGAATTGGGAACACCATCCTATAACTCCAAGTACTCTTTGATTGTCTCTTAAGTTAGATGGACGGGGTATGTTTTTAATCACTTCCAAGTATTCCATAACATTCGACACATTTTGGAGGTTATAACAACCCAGAAAATTCACGGACGACGCGATGAATTTGCATTTTTGCAAGTTCAAGATCATACCAGCAGTTTGGAGTCGGTTGAGTATTTGGTCTAGGTCATGTAAATGCTCATAGATGCTTTTGCCTGGGACCAGGATATCGTCCACGTATATTAATAACTTGATGTATATATCCATACCTTTGAAACACAGCCTCTTATAGTGGCCTCTTAGTTTTTTGTAATTATATGGCAACGGCCATTTTGGTAAATCTCTCTTTCAAAGAATAATACAACATAGCTACGATAGTTCTCCGCCAATTCTACTTGCAAATACAAATTTGCTAGAGCAAGCCCTGCGAAAAGTTTAGACCTCTGAGCAGAGTGAAGAGATCTTCGATCTTTCCAACTTTTAGATTTACTAGCGGTACGTGACGCTCTAGCGTGGTTAAGTCGAGGCATATTCTGGTTTTATTTGGATCTTTCATTTTGAAAATCACCAAAGGATGAATATGGAGAGAGATAGTTGCTTCTATAATCCCAATGTCGAGTCACTCCTTGACTTGTACCCTGAACTGGCTTAAATAGCAAAATGGTATCGGATATGATTTTTTCGTAAAATTGGTATCAGTGTCGACCTTTATGTCGTATGCGAAATCTTTACATCTACCCGATAATAAGCTGAATAAGGTGATTTGTTTCATCAACAATGCGTTTAATTTTCCATCTTGACCCGATAGGGACGTCTTCTCGACTACTTGACTGACATCCTGCTCTGAAACGCAAGACATAGTCGTAGAACGATTTCCTGCCTCTTATGAAGTTCTATCTTAAATACATGTAGTCCACATCTTCTGTCTCAATCATTCATTACGCATAATATTTCTTCAACAACTTATTTCACCACTTCAGTTTTTGAGGTTCTAAAAGTACGAATCTCTAAATGTAAATTAACAGTGTTTGCTAGATGTCATGTATTGACTAGAAATACAACGACGAGGGCACTGATTGTCAGCTCCCAGCGTGCCGTATAGGTAACACGTTGGCTTACGAGACAAAAGACACTGGTTCTTTTCCCGGCGGGGACGAGGATTATTTCTTCTATTTTTCTTGCAAAATATGATTTTATATGTTAAAATTTATTAATAATAATTGCTTTCTTGTCATTTTTGTAGATTATCTTAAAGTAGTGTCCATGCAAAAGTGGAGGTTAGCTACTAAAAGCTAGAATCTATATAAATAAACGAGGGCAAGATAAACACCGAGCAAAGCGAGGTGTGCAAGGGGGTACGGTGCTTCAGAAGGGAACTGGGCGGCGTTAACCGTAGGAGGGAGCGCAGCTCCCTTTTAGCGGTGGGCATACGCGAAAGTGTTGTTGGCATATTCCAACTTGTTTAAGGCGGTAGGTAGTTTGGTGCTATAGAGATTCCCATTTGGAGCACCGTCTCATGTGCATTCATTGGCCAATAAAATCGAAAACTAGACTAGTCAAAAATAACTCGCGATCGGGACGTGTTCTTGAAGGTATTGTGATGTGTATAACACGCAGATTTTTGTATGAACTAATTGACCGGCTCCGACGCTAACTTGTTCAAATTTTGCGTGTTTACACCGTAATATAAAACGGAAAAACCGTCGTTTACAAGGTTCCCTCGATGGCCTGGTTATTAACATTTCAGCGTCTTGAATGAAAGGACCCGGGTTCGAGTCCCGGCAAAGGCCAATTCTTTTTCATTTTTCTTAAAAATATATTTTTATAAGTTCAAATTCATTATTAATAATTGCTTTCTTGCATTTCTCGTAGATTATCTAAAATTACTGACCATATCTTTTTGTGCGAAACTGATCTTACCTACCCGTGGACCCATGGTCACTACAAATGCAAGAAACCAATTATTATTAATAAATATGAACAGATAGAAATGCATTTTGATGAAAGAAACGAAGGTGTAAAGATACATAACCGAACCTGACCTAATTTTAAATAGTCTACGGAAAATGAAAGAAAGCAATTATTAATAATAAATTTGAACTTATACAATTATATTTTTTAAAGAAAAAATCTTAGCGCTCCGCCGGGAAACGAACCCGGATTTTTAATTTCGTAAGCCAACTTCTTACCAACGTGCCACTCTTGGAGCTGGCAACCGGTAGTCTCGCCGTGATACTGATTGTCATCCCGTCACATCAATCCAGCACGGCTTTACGTGGATTTACATTCAGAGAATCGTACTATTAGAACTTCAAATAGTGGACTAGAAAAAGCTAACGGACTGGATTCGATCACGGGATCATTTGATCAGCTTTTCTACACACTGACAACCAGACCAAGCTACGAACTGCCGGAAAACCCCTTCTCAGTGTTACTTATAGTTCAAGGAACTCTGCGCCTACACGAGATTGGGAGCTGTATTGTTTTCATCTTAGTTTCCTTTTGCTATGGAGGAGAGCGAATGGTTCTCAATAAAAGATCTTGCTACATAAACAACACAACTTTTAACCTGGCATGTATTTGGTTCCTGATTGGTCTGCTGCCAGCTAATCCGATACGATCTTCGCAAAGTTAACTTTTAATTAACAACGTTCATTGATCCCCTTTCACCTCCTGTTCCTACTAATCTATGGGATATGTGACTTCACTCGCATCCTGCGTGAAGTGCATTGCTTTATATATATGCTTTTGATCACCTATGTCACCCCGAAATAATTTGTTTAAAATCATATTTCTGGTTCCTTTCAGTGATATTGTATTACTAAGTTTTCATTTTGCTTTTGTTCTTTTATATCAAGAATATTACCGTATGTATAAATGACTTAAAAATGCAGTTCTTGAATATTCAAAAGTACAGACCTAAATGTTGTATTAAAAACCAAATCGCTTGAGCGAAAGATTTTTTAAAGCACAGACACAATATTTAAAGGACATTTAAATATAATTAATAAATATCTTGAATGATATTACAGTAGAAGTCCGATAGTCCTGCACGTTCGGGACCGGACCGCTTCCGGATTACCGAAAATGCCGGACTATCGGGCGGTACCTCTTACTATTGGTATAGGCTAAGCAGTACAGAGAAAACAATGAACTGAACCTGTGTGTGGTGACAGCCGAGTAAAGTCCGAATGCTTCCGGTTGATTCCGAACAATGCTGATTGCGTCTAACAGTAGCAGACGCGTACTGGACACTTCCGAGTGGTTCCGAACCGCGCCAAGCGCTTTCAACTGTCGTTCACAAGCATTTACAGGGGAAAAAACTGTGATGGTGCCGGACAATCGGGCGTTCCGGACTATTTTAATGCCGGTCTATCGGACTTCTACTGCAATTATGTCCTAAGGTATTTCTAGTTTTTTTGTAAAGTCCTTGTTCAGAATAAAGAACGTAAAAAGCATCCTCGAAGAAAGGGTAAGTAAGACAATGTAGTGCCTTGTAATTTTACTATTCTTGGCCCTAGATCCAAAGAGTTACTAGGTTTCTTCAAATAGGAGATTAGTATCTAATAAAAAGTCTCTTGAAATCCTTTTGTTTACTTCCTTATGTTCCATTGCTATATACTGTCTTTTAGATACACATTGGGTGAAGTGAACAAAAACTAGTAAATACTTATACTTGTTTATTTTTAAGTAAGTACTTGAGTTTAACTGAAGAAAAATATAGTATACTTTCCATCAGGAGTAGTGACTTGTACTTTGAAAGTAAATGCTTTTGTGATAAGTAAATGCTCGGAACTTAGAAGCATTTACTTAAATAATAGTAAATAAAAATAACTTGAAAGTGTACTCTCAATTGACGCAAGCAGAAGTAAAAGCAAACATTTATTCACCTCAGGTGACAGAATACTTTACTTGCGAGTAAAACTTTCGAGTGTTTCTTCTTTTTATTCACTTCACCAATGTCGCCTTCAACCAGTTTGGCAAATACTACACTTATACAAGTATTTTTATTTGATGTGCTTTGGTCATCTTTTCGTACTAATAAATGTTTGCTTTTCAGCTTAAACCAAATCCCACGGCTGTAACCGGAGCAATACTAAATTGATACAGCCTAGAATAGGAGTACTCGGGGACGTTACAACTAGAATAATTTTAACACAACACAGTGTCGCATATGGAGTTCGATATGTAGTTTGCTTTGTGTTGCTGCAGTTTTCAGCCATGTATTTACAAGAAGAGTAGCATGTTACTTTATTGTTGAGGTAATCTCATGTTTTACAATGAAGCGGGTCAATAAGAAACAATGGTTTATTTGTTAGGGTTGGTTGCAAAATCCCATTCTCTGCAATGTAGTATCAATTATTGATGGGTTAAGATGTATTACCACTTTGTAGAGGCTTTTCAACCATACCAGAACAACGTGGAAATTCACCCTCATAGTGTGATGTTTAAAGCTGCTAGATAATAATGAAAGTGAACACGAATTAAGCTCGAATGATATCCGTCTATGCTTCCAAGTGATAGTGGAACCAGTTTGGAATTTGAGGAGGCAGAAGCTTTAGAACATTTATTTTTTTCTAAATTACATTACACTTTATCAGATAACATAGTGTCTCTACTAACATCTCTTAAAAATCCAATAGATGCGTGATTGACCATCGGAAACTTTAAAGCACTTATTTTTGCTACCCTGCTGGCTGTGTCATACATATCCCGGAAGAGCATGCAATGTAGAAAATGTTTCGCAAACATCACCACTGACTACTTTAGCAATAGCATGAATTGGTGGCTATGTAATGATCATACTTGCGAATTCCAGACCGAAACTACATCGGCTATGTACCCATTTAATGGAAGATGGAAAAGAAATGACTGGACAATACTAGCACATCCATATCGGGAAATATAACACAATTTGGGACACATGAGAAAATTTCAAATCATTTTCTGCCCTATACCTATCAAATATGTGACCTCACAGTTGGTAGGGCAGTAAAATGCTTAAATTAATGAAGAACACGAACTCTGTTCCGACAGCTGGTAGAATGGTCCACATGAACTACGTCGGTATTTATGGACTGCAGCCATTTCAACAATGAACACTGTTTGCATGAACCGAGAAGGAATGAAGAAGAAACATATACTAGGACCTGGTGTTCAAGTCGTTTCATCAAATATGACTTCATGCTTTATTTTGTTGTTGAATGAACAGTAATTGTTGAATCACTGCGTTGTTTCAAGCTTCTTTGCGAGACCTATTGATACTGGCTCGGAAAGTTTCCACTTGACAAAGTCTAACAGGGTCAAACATGCCTTTAATGTGAGCTTTCAAACATTCAATAACAAATTCAATGCAATTTTTCTTACCTATATCAAAGACATTAAGCAAAAAATGCTTGACTTCAGGATTAACAGCTACATATGCGTTGATGTCATGAAGGGTCATCTGTTACCTGAAATAGATTTTTATGGAACTCCACATAATTCATTGTCCTGCTAACATCGATTTCGCTCTTTTCTATTTTATTTCCCTCATTCTTTGCGTTTTATCGATAAGTCCGAGGTGGCATCTGTGTATATCACAAAAGTATTTTAAAATCAGGGACATATTACTTTAAATATGGTATGTAAGAATCCAATAAGAGTCTGTCTCTGCCTTGGCATTTACGCCAATCACGTTTCTCCGTGTAATTGAAGAATGGTTGATTGTTTATCCACCATTGTGGTCAGCTACTGCTTGATTGAAAAGACAAGGGAAACGTTTCACGCAGAAGTTAGCAGCTTGGAGTTATGCATGCACTTAAGGAGTTGTACTTTCTAATGCTCTCATTTCTGCACGAAAAAGAGTTGCCCACCAAGCAAATGTTTACTTATTGAATGCAAGTAAGTAAGAATATTTACAAAGCTGGCTCCTCAAAATTACCAACTCAAAATTACCTGATGAACTACAAAAACTCTTTGTATGTAGATATTCCAGTATTTTAATGTTTTCGATGTAGAATTGCCTTCCTTGATAATAATCTGCTAATACCACGAATTTCTGGCGGCAAAACTGGGTGGACTTGAACACAAAGAAGGTCGTGAGTGTCTGCTGTGAATCTGCCTCATTGGTGAAGGATTTCTCACGAAGGTGTTTTTCCAGGGAATAGAAGAAATAATAATTTGCTTGCGTAAGATCCGAGGAGTACGGTGGATTGTAGAAGCTCGTATTGTACCACTTGGCGACTAGTCCACCAGTTACAGAGCATCAATTGGCGTGGGAGTAGATGTGGTTTTGTGGGGTGAGATTTCGGGATGATAACCAATGTCTGACACGCTTGAAGTCTCACACAGGACCCACTTTTCATTACTTATGAGCATTCGATCGAATATGGGTGTTTTGCAGTGCAAAGAAAGCAACGCCAAACAGTCTTTCTCTCGTTGGTTTCCGACAGTGTATTGGGTACCCATTTGTTCAACTTGTGTGCCTCCCTATGCGGTGTGGGAGACGTTTGGCTATTTCTTTATAAATCGGGAAGCCTTCGACAATCTCACCACATATTTGGCTGCTGTACTGCTCTATGGCTACCTTCAGGAAGTCGTCGTCAATGGTCTGTGACGCCCAGAGCGGAATTCATCTCTCGACCTGAACTTTTTAAACCAATGACTGAGAATGCGTTCATTTACAGCATAATCCCCGAAAGCTTACATACTAGGCAACTTGATTCGGCTGTGCAGAAGCCCATCTTAACGTCATAAAGCAGAAAACTTTAAAACAGCTGCTTCTACACCTCCATCTTTTCTCGACACCACTCGAGCTTTTGCAGTCTTAGTGCGCAAAGCGCTTGCCTGGGTCGTGATCAATAGTCTATTCCTGCCATCTGGATCTTTTATTCACCACCTGAGGCACTGATCACGTCTTCCCATGCGACGTCAAAAACGGCAAGAACGTTTTGGTTAGCTTGTATATCCTATAACTACACTGAGAAACAGCTGTCAAAACAATGATCAGAGTCAACTTTGTTTCTGAATTGAAAGAAATCAGCCAAGAGAAGAATTTCTGCAAATTGGCGTGGAAGCACGACGACCATATTGAATTGGCCGCCATCTTGGAAATGGAACACATGACAGGTTGATGACATTGATTTTCAGGGTGTCTATAACTAGGTAAATAATAATCGAAAGAGAACTCTCTGTTAAAATTTTTGCACATGGACGTCACACCAGCCCCGGTCTACTTGTTTAGTCACCACAATAAGTTTATACTGTTTTGTGTTTTATAAAAGCCTTACTTGGTCAATAGTAACGAGCCTCTTCTCTTGGGAAACAACGCTAAAACCCACGTGACAAGAGCACAAAAGAGAAGGCGAGTTGCCTGATACAAACAAGTAGTACTGGAGGTAAATAGAGGCGCCGAAGCAACTTGTACAGGGTTGTCTGCTTCATTAATTTAAGGTGGGCATGTCAGCAGCCGAATCAGGTCGCCGAATACATCAAGCCTTTTGAGGATAATTTAGTGAATGAACGTACCATCAGGCATTTGGTAAATTTGTCTGTGAATGATAAAGCTAGCAGTGAGTGCCCATAATCCTGGTTGACAAGGTTCTGAAGGACAGCTACCAAACGGGTGGTGAGCTGCTTCCAGGTTTCTGTTGATACAGTTATAGGGAAGGCGCCGTACAAGTTGAGCAAGTAGGTACCCCACTGTCGGAAACCAAGATGGACCAACGAATGACAGTCCGTTTGTCATTGTTTCTCGGCACAGCAACACACCCATATTCGATCGAGTACTCACCAGTGATGAAAAGTGGGTCCTGTATGAGACTCCAAAGCGCACCAGACATTCATTGCCACCGTAGTACTCTGTCCCTCAAACTACAAGACCACCTCAAACCTAAGATGAAACTCTGTATCACCAAGCGGGGCACTACGAGCCCCCACCACCGTGCCAAACTATCACAGCGGGCCTGTACTCGCAG
This sequence comes from Lepisma saccharinum, assembly GCA_022664845.1. Lineage (NCBI taxonomy): Eukaryota > Metazoa > Arthropoda > Insecta > Zygentoma > Lepismatidae > Lepisma > Lepisma saccharinum. The sequence goes on along the minus strand of JAGDQP010005100.1, from coordinate 50,328 downwards.
CAGTTGGAGTGTGCGCATAAGGCAAACATTCGTGAATTTCAAGAGCATACTGTTCGTTGTGAACAGTGCCAGGAAGCATGTAGGATCCCATGCAAGAAATTTGCTGGGAGTCATCACCTTATAGTGTCATCCACCTTACTCAGCGTTCCTAGCGGCAATAGATTCTCTTCAATTTCCTGGACAACCATCCCCGTGGGAAATCCTCCGAAAATTAGGTAGATTTGCAGCAAGCAGTCACGGTCTTATTTCCAAGACTCACCTAGTTTTATTGCCAGAGTTTGCGCAGTTACCGAAACTTTGGGAATAGGTTCTGATGCCGATGGGGATTACTTTAGCAACTAAAACTAGATGTAGATCAGAAAATACCTTCAGACACTTCATTGCTTCACTACAATCAGGTTTCTTCAGGGATGGGGCTTGCTAGTCGTTAGCGGAGATGTGTTGCTTGGCGTTTAGAGAAACTATTTTGAAGAAATATGTATTTAGTGCATTTCAAAATTCAGCGTTAGTTTTAGCTACGAACATGGCCATTTACTTCCAAACAAGCTGTAATTTTAAATTAATGGCTAATAATAGTTAGTTTTAAAGTGTTCAAAAATATACATTTAATTCATTCGCTGTGAGCGAAAAGAATTAGGAAATTACCTTTGAATCTTTGTTTATTTCTCCAAGAACGTTGTATGTTAATTTTCAATTTAATGAGAGCGTTATTATAAAATAACGTTTAATGTGTGTTATGCATAATGAAAAGCTCAATACTATTGTGTTACTTGTTTACTGTATTTTAAGTTTATATAAATATTTTGGTATATTTTCCTTCAAAGGAAAGATCGCAAGCTGTGTTTTATAACTATAATTGGTCTCAGTAAAATTTACATTTTATATGAATGGGATTTACACAATTATGTTTCTAAACATGATAACTTAAATTATACATACTATTTACAATTTTCCTCTTTGGACTCGTGGTAAATTAAAAAATATTGTTAAATATACTTTACAGAAGTATAATTTAATTATGATGAATTCAAATAATTCATGTTTGTGCATTGGCCAATACTAAATTACATTCTGTTATTGGTAAACAAAATTCACTGAGAAGCTACTGCTCAAACCAAGGTTATAAGATACAGAAACAATACATAAACTTTAAGTCGAGAATACTATATTGTTTCTTGTAAACAATTTCTTTTCATCATATTTTCAAGTAAAAATATCCCGTGTAAGCATTTGAAACACAATCCAGCGAATCTGATCTGTTGTGAAATGCATAATTGATAACTTTGCACAGGTATAAAATTGTTTCACTTATAAATTTTTAGTTCTTCAAATAACATTAAAACCATCCCAATCATCTGCGATTAAGCGTTCATCATATTTATACTTCCTTCTATTTATATTTTTGCTATTGATATCATAAAATTTATATTGAACAATTAATTAAATGCCTTAAACACTTTCAATTAAAAGTAATTTATATAGATGTAATGACGAAAATTATAAATTTCAGCCATATGTTTAAATATTTATACTCTCTAACTCCTAGGTACTATCTAACACTATATTAATTATCAATTCAACATTAATCAACCACTGTGCGAAATTAATTGAGTAACTCAAACGTATTTATTTTCCATACTGTAAAATTGTGTGTGATTAATTTAATTGCAAACGCTTCGATATTTATTATTTAGTGGAAGTACATATCTAGATTTAACACTTATGTTAAAATGTTTTTCTATGTCGACTGAAAAAGTATTCTAAACTTCAGTGCAAACTCTTAAGTGCTAATATATGTGTAATCGCCGATACATCTTTATCTTAATATATTTGTAAAATCAAATGTTTGGTCGAGTATTATTTAAGTTTTCACTTTTGATGTTAGTTTAATCACTGCACCTAATTCCAACGAGTATTGTTTAATATACCGGTATTGTGAAATCCTTCCGAAAAGACCAACTGATTATAACTAAGGAACTTGAAACACATTAAAGTTTTGCTAAATTTCGGCATTTCTATTCACTATAAAATTTAGTTGATAGTCTGAGGCATCCACTTGATTCAACTATGCAGGAAAGAGGGCAAATGTTAGTTCATTCTTCTACGCTTCATGCATTCCTTTGGTTACCTACCGTAATATAAATTTTAATGCTGCTTTTAAACTATCGCGATAAAATGTAATTCTACAAAGCCTGATTGAGTAGTGTCAGATAGAAAGTTCAACGGCAAAGTGCACACAAAAATTCAAGTTCTTTAACGCGAAGTTATACACCATTGTCAGGATGCATCCTTATAAACTTTAAAGGGAAATGGTTGGATCTTCTTACATATTCTTATTTGGTTCTAGGGTTTAGTAAGAGTGATAACTATTTTACCATTTTACAATCATTCTTAGGTTTAGTAAGAGTTATAATTGATTTTTTCTTAAATAAGTTTCAAAGATTTGCAAACATGGGATTAATCCTCTGTAGGTGATACATTTCTGAGACCTAACACAACATAATTTTAGCCAATCAGAAAGAGCTGCAAGGCTGTCTGCACTTCTTACATTCGTCCATGAGGTACTAAACTTAACCACATTATATAAACAACGTAGCACTCATCTTGAGTATTGAAGCGTGTTTCAAATCGCATGCTTTATAGATAATATTCGTTTTCGAGTCCCATCTTTCGGTCACAAGAACTATGTTCCATTAATTCTATGTAATTCTAATATTATTATAGCAACAACTTAAGACCTACGGCTAGACTTCCTTGTTTTTCTTCTATTACTCCGCAATTTTGACCAACAAAATTTATTTTATATAAACAGTATTTTCATTTTTAAAAAATATTTATTAATTAGGTATATTAACAGTATTTTCATAAATATTTTTTTTCATTTACTGATTATGTCTTTAGAGTTACTGGTCTCCCACCAGGCGCCTCCCCAGGGCGTGGATAGGGGAATGCCGACCAGATACCGGAAATATTCCGGGACGGACCAAAACCAGTACTACTGCCTTGCATTAATAGAGGTATCTACAAAGGCTTGGGAAGATAACCCCGAACAAAAATATCATGTTGAAGGGAAGCAGCATCACCATTACCACGCAGAGGCTGAAGATGAATGACATCGGCAAGGCTCAAAGATGGACAGAGGACGACATCTCGAATGTCTACCTTTACTGCGAGGTCGTAGAGCTGACAACTCTACACCGCTAAAACATGTCAAGAAATAATAACAGATGATTCAAGGGTTCTCCTAGGGGAAAATATTTCGGAGCTAAACTAGTCCCCCATTCGGATCTCCGGGCGGGGACTGCTTCAGGGGTCTCCAAGAACAGGATTAAGAAAGACCTTAGTGCTATAAGTTTCGTTTATATAAAGTGCTTAAGTATGTAAGCAGTCGTGTTATAAACTATTACCTTCGTAGCCGTTTTAGTAAAGTAAAGCTTCCATCATTCTCAAATCTATTTATTAGATTTTGCTACTTAAAATACGTGATTGCTATGTAACACATATACCTGTAAAGTGTGGTATTTCCTCTTGACGTTCGCTAGATGTTTGTTCATTATTTTATAATAATATTATATGTATACATATATTATATGTATCTTGCTTTGATACATACACGCATTGTTTTGCTATATAATTCGTAACTAAGAACTTGTTAATACAAACTAATATTCAAAACAAAAGCTTCAATGATTCCGCAAGATGGCGACCTAATGAAAGGAAGTCACTGAAACTTCTAGTTTAAAAATCACAACTTCATCACATTTTTCAGACTGACCCAGAAGAAAATTGACAATAGTTAGAATTTAAAAGTGCTCCAGTTCTATACACACCAGAAGATACAACAAAATCAAAATTGGAAGTGATAAATACCTCTAAAATGTGAACTATGACTAGTGTGGCGGTGTGTGTTGAAAGATGGACGACTGTAAGCAAGACGACAAATAAATAACTATAAAAATAATATTAAAATATATAGACGATTAACTGTAGGACTGTTTGACTTATCACTTTCCTTTAATAATAAAGTAATCAAATGAAAAACGATGTCGCAATGGGTATGATCATAAAATATTGAGTCCGCGATTAATAATTATAACGAGACGAGATGAGACGGTCAAAAGTGTAAATAATATCTGGTGTAGTAAAAAGTAATCCATTATTTTGCCAATAGATGGCTTCAGTAATCTGTATCTCGCGTTGTATAAGTTCGATGGGGTACAACGAGATTTCGTTCAAACGATGAGATTGCGTACTACAAACACTGTTCAGATTGTTGTGATGAGTTGACTCAAAGTTGTGTGAGCGCGCGTCAAAATGGACACTAGCAAAGAGAAAATACGCTATATTTTACAG
>JAGDQP010005100.1:0-45575 GCA_022664845.1 Lepisma saccharinum | reverse complement strand
TATATATACAGATGCTTATCAGAATAATGGAAACACCTGAACGAAAGTGCAACTTACCAGATTAATATGGTGTCGGGCCACCTTTCGCCTTCAGAACAGCCTTGATGCGACGTGGGATGGAGGCATAGAGGTCGTGAATGGTAGCAAGTGGAATATTACACCATTCCTCGTGCAGGGCATCGGCCAGTTCTGTGAGAGAGGATGGAGGTGGAAATCGTCGCCGGAGTCGTGTTTCCAAGATGGACCACAGATGTTCAATTATGTTGAGATCTGGGGATTGGGCGGGCCAGGGGAGGTGTTGAACTTCATCCCGATGTTCCTCAAACCACGCTGCAACAACTCCAGCTGTGTGAATGGGTGCATTATCATCCTGGAATATGGCGTCATTGTCCGGGAACAACATCCGGACCATAGGATGCAAGTGGTCTCCTAAAATTGCGACATAATCGTTGGCAGTGATGCGTCCGCGAAGTGTGACCACAGGACCCAATGAAAACCATGATATTGCGGCCCACAGCATCACCGTGCCGCCGCCATGTTTCACAGTTGGGCGGAGACACTGCAGATCATACGCTTCTTTGGGCGTTCTCCACACATAAACACGGCCCGTGGTTTGGAATAGGGTGAATGGTGACTCATCCGACCATACCACACGTTTCCAGTCGTCAACGGTCCAAGTTGCATGGTCGCGGCACCATTTGCGGCGTGCTAAAGCGTTCTGGTCCCTGATGAGAGGTTTGGCCCGTGCAACACGACCCTGTAAGTTCATGTCATGTAATTCGCGGCGGACTGTGATTGTCGAAACAGGTTGGGGGAGGTGCTGATTGAGTTCCTCCGTCACTTGCGCCGCAGTGGCACGACGGTTCCGCGTGACAATGCGCTTTAATACCCGGCGTGCCCTGTCACTGATGCTTTTCTTCCGCCCACTGTTCCGCTTCCCCGATGTGGTTTTCCCGTGTGTTGTGTAGGCCGTCATCACCTTCGACACTGTCCCTGGCGACACACCTAACACACTAGCCACTGCCGTCACACTCACTCCACATAACCGCGCACCAACAATTTGCCCTCTTTGAAACTCTGAGAGGTCTCCCATATTACACTACCTCCGTCTGCTGCAGCCACTGCACACTCCTGTTCCACGCCGCCTGAAGTAGTATGGAGACCGACCTAACACACCACCACCAGCAATCCGGCGCTACGGTCGCCACGACACCACTGCCAACCCATACATCTGACGTGTTGCCAACTACAGGTGTTTCCATTATTCTGATAAGCATCTGTACTTACGTGAAAGTTTGTAGCTTTCACAAAATTTTACAAATCCTAATGCTTCTTGCATTCTTCTCTGTTTTAGTAACTGTTCCAGTTTCTTCACCTGCTCAGGAAAAGTTGTTTTAATATCTTATGCGATAGTCCTTGATTATCAAGCCACCTTATAGTATACCTGTTGTTGTTATTGTCAGTGTTGCCATCTTCATTAGTAAAAAACCAACCTTCTTAAATTTTTATCTTACTGCTTGTTTTGAAGTTTGTCTCATTTTTCTTCTTGAAATTTGTGCGTTTGTCAACTATATAATCAAATGTTCGTTCATCGTTCAATATCACGTTCTCACTGTATGGGTTACCAGTTCCTTGTCCTTGAGTCACATCTTGCTTAATCATCAGTTCCAAATATTTGAACTGTTTCTGTAAAATGTCTATTTTTGTGTTAATTTGACTTAATAGGTTGTCGTTAGAAGCCATAATGTATTCTAGTTCCGTCTTCACAGTGATTTTTATCTTTGTTTCAGATTGCGTTTCGATAATTTACTTTGTTTATTTTGAATAGCTTTAGTTAGGTTATTGATCGCTTTAGACAAATTCTGTTCCTTGCTAATAATTTAGGATCCCGTCTTCCTTGTTTCTCTACCTGTTCATCAGAATTCTTTTTCCAATTCGGACATAAAGAATTGAAACTATTCATTTCTATCTGGACCGTAGCTAGCTCTGACACAGTGACAAGAAATAAGAACGAATAAGTTGTGTCGTCTTTTTTTTTTACATCTAATGTTGCACTACCTAACACTGGTATCTCTGTTCCGTTGATAAGTTTCACGGCTTGTTTGTCTAGTTGCAATTTGTTACATCTAGGTCAATTCCTTTAGCTTACGGATTGACATTATGTTGGTCTTAAATCCGGTGTTTATATAACATTTTTCAACTTTCTTTCCTATCGGTAACTCTATATATGGTGAAGCAGAATCTTTAACTACGATATTCTCATCATCCATGTTCTCTAGACCCACTACAAATATATTTGTGAGTACTCTTGCTGAGTCAGTTTTTGGTACTTCCACCCTCAAATTTGACCAAATTGTAGACATCTGAACCAATTGTTCGGTCTCAGCAGATGTTGTAGGATCTATCTGGACTGTTTTACAAACTTGCTTTATCTAGACTTTAGCTCTGGCAAATTTTTGCTATATACCCAACTATTTTTTGCAAATTTTGCAAGTTATGTTCTTCGCAAAACAGCTATCATACTCGCATCTGTTCTTATGTTATCCTCCATATCTCATACACACCGACTCGCACTCATTACTTCTGCTCTTTTGAAATTTGCCTACTGTTTGTATCTGTATACTGTCAGGAAAAGAGTAATTTGTCTCCCTTGATGCATTTACCCTTCTAAAAAATGAGGAGTCTTTGTCCATCTGGTCATCGATCTGAATAATCTCGATAGCTTTAGCTAACGTTTGCTAACCAACGTTTTCTTATGTCGTCACGCCTGATTCCAACCACTAATTGGTCTCGCAGCATGTCATCATTAACAGCGTCAATTTACATCGCCCAGCCTGATTTCTTAGTTGTATTATGAAGTCGGCAGTTGATTGAATTTCCGACTGCTTCATTGTGTGAAAGCGGTATCTCTCCACAATTACATTCACTTTGGGCGAGAAGTGTGACTTTAACTTTTCTTGGATCTGGTACAAATGTACATTATCGCTATTAGGTTACGAAAATGTTACCTGATGTTTTCAAAGACGCTGTCGTGGATACAAACTGGGGGACCAAAATATCCATTTTGCACACCGTTTGAGCTAGAGATACGAAATTTGGCATAAAGGTGTATCATAACTAGAAGTTTAGGGAAATATTACGGAATTTTGGGAAATTTGATATCTTGGATCCAAAATGGCCGCCCAGAAAATCATTTTCGACACCGTTTCAGCTAGAGAAATAAAATTTTATTTGAAAATGTGCCTTCACGAGTAAGTCACAACAATATAATAAAACGTTAAAAAGTCACCATCTTTAATAAAAAATGGCCGCCCAAAGACCCATTTTCTAAACCCCGAAGACCTATTTTCTAAACGAAATTCGGTATGACAGTCTACCATGACGAGTAGGTCACAAAAAATTGTGAAAAAAACATATGGGAGCGCAGTCCCCCGGTGGATAGTATATTTGTAGCATGGAAACGCAGCCCCCAAACCCCTATGCTGGAAGCGCAGCTCCCACGGGGGTCTGGGGGCAGCACTCCCAGCGAAGCAAAGCGAGTTACAATATAGAGCCTTTTTATATGTATATATATAAATGTTTAAGTATGTAAGCAGTCGTGTTATAAACTATTACTGTCTTAACCGTTTTAGACATAAGTAAAGTAAAGCTTCCATCATTCTCAAATCTATTTATTAGATTTTTCTTCTTAAAATAAGTGATTGCTATGTAACACATATATCTGTAAAGATTTATATTAATATATAAGATGTCATCTAAATAATAACTGAAAGTCACACACCAGTTAAAGTGATACCCATTAGTTGGCTAGTAATCTTATGTATATATGGCATTAACGCTAGAGAAAACATCAAACAAGAGAGGGCGTCACCTTGACACACCCCCTGATGAACGAAAAGGTAACATCAGGCGTTTATTAATTTGTCATATCATACTTCTATAAAATAACATCTAAATAATAATGATAATATATTATTAGGAAAATTAAGTTCTTTTAGTATAATTTTAAATAATTTAAATTCACAGAATCATAAGGGGCAGACGCATCTCCAACATACACACTAAAGTCATCAACAACATTTTTGGATCATGCATGTAAACAATCTCTCAGATAAGCTAGCGAGACGTGCATTATGGTAGCACCTGCTATTCCTGTTTGTACAGGATCTAACAATTTATGCTATCTAACATGTAAGGACTAAGTCGGTTCATAATCATATGATTCAGCAATTTGTAGTCTGCGTTCAATAGCGCTATCAACCGGTATTTTGATGCAGAAACACTTGGAGTCGGCTTGGGTAACAATATCCTTATATAATCGGTAAAGTCTCTATGTATAGGCGTACCGCTCAAAAATGCATTGAACACCTCCATTAATGTGGAACCCAAAAGGAGTTTAAAATGTTTATGAAAAGTCTGTGTAATGCCATCCGGGCCAGCGACCATGGTGAGATTAAGCATTTCAATCGCCTTCTATATTTCGTAAATAGTAAATTCTTGACCTAAATGTTCACTCTCTGTCTTTGTTAAAGCATTCCATGTATCATGCTTTTGATTATAATAATTGCTACTATTTAATTTTTGTTTAAAAATATCTTTATAATATTGTCTCATCGGAGTATATATGTTCTGACCAGAAAAATCTTCCCGTGCAGAATTAACGAAGTTTTGAATAAACTGTTGTTTTGTATGTTTACGTTCATGTATGACGTGAATTTTCCTCGGTACCTCGATAGCACCTACCTTTTGCAATTTGCTTCTAACGACTATATCCAAATACATATTTGTATGAACTAACCTAATCGTGGCTTGTAATTTCTTTACTGTAACTAGTTGTGCGGGATCGTGGGGCTCCAGCTTATTGAAACGAGTTAACATTGTATACAAATACTCTAACTGATTCTTTTGATCTTGAGTAACTCTCTTAGGGAAGTAAATTGACTCGAATTTGATACTTTTTTTTTAAAGAAACGAAACTTTTGGAGGAAAAGATCTTACCTATTTACTCACTGGGAAGTTAATCATAATATTTTGTACGAGTCGTGGGTAGTTTGGATTTTTTAAATAAACTGCATTAAGCTTCCAACAGAAAGACTTAACTAAATGTTTACCTAACTAGCACTTAAATAGTGTAAATACACATCGGTGATTTCAATAACTTAGTGGGACTAACTTTAGAGCGGGTGCACAAGGGATCAATGCGAGACCATCCTTGATTGTAAAAATGAGTGACCCCGTCTATGGCCAAATGTCTACTTGGCCATAAATCAATCAAATTAAATGTTTTTAATAAATTGTTGAACTCGAGAACATTTAATAAATGTTTACACCAGCTGAAGGGTCTTGCGAGGTTAACGTTGTATTAAAATCTCCAGCGAGAATTATATTATCAATATTATGACGTTGTAATTTGAGATTGAAGTCGTTGGCTATCATCTGTTCTCGAGATCTTTTATCATGTGTACCAGATTGTAAATAAACACAAAAAGTGTGTATAGAAAGCACTTGCACAGCTATTATTCTATGCATGAACACATTACTGTCCGGGGTGTCACTCCTCACTAACATAGCACATCCTGTGGAAGTCACACTATTAATATTAATTATGGCTTCATAATTCGGAATGTTGAGATCATAACTTGTCACTTCTTGTAAGGCAATAATGTGAATAGTTTCATGAACGAGAAAACGATGTATGCTAGTATGATTTGCTTGGAAAATGGCACGCGCATTGTGACTATCTGACTATCTTAACTCACTGCATGCTAAATCAAACCAAAAATATATACGGAAAATTCGAAAGTTCGCCATTCTGTATACTATTGATAATCAAAAAAGAATATACAATTTACTATGACTACCATTTATTTTGACTAACACTGTATACTGATACTGAATGCGTTTGATTGTTTCAACAAGAAACAAAATAAATGTGAGATATTGCATATTAACGTCGTCCAGTGCTTCACTTGACAGTCCGGACGCAGTCACGTTGGAAAGATTTACTTTGGACAACCCTGTCTTCCTTGTAGCTTGAAGCCGTTGGCTACGTCTAACATGCCTTTGTTTTGGTGATGGATATGACTCACAGTGCAGCGATTCCAAATTGGATGACCGGTTGCAAATAACACAGTTAACACTTTCTTCACTAGATGAGGCAAGACGTTCAGAGGAAACAAAAAAGAGCTTGGTTACACTTTCTCCAGGATGAAGGGGGGAACTTTGTAAAGCACTGATGTTTATAAGACTATCACTTATATCAGACGAAACTTTAACAACGTGAACTGTCTCACCAGTGCTACTTACCCCTGAGACAGAAATTGCTTTAGCATTTCTAGAAACATTAATAAATATCTCCACTTTGTTACATTTAATGGCGGGTAACGGGGCAAATGTAGTTTAATATTAGAGAAACAACTATCCTCTTACCACTGTACACAGCGTATGGCAGTGTCGAGTTATTTTTCACTTTGACTATACGTGTAACAGTACCGTACTGAGCAAAACATTATTTCACATGTGAATCAGTCACTTCCGAGGACAAGATACTCACGCTAATCACTACCTGCTCGAGCGCTACCTTTCCTACAGGTAATTGAATAACTTCGTTGTTAACGTGGTAATTTAGTGTTTCATTGCCATCTCTTATTAACTGATCGACCAGCTCTGCATTGACAAGCTTGATAAATAAAGTCTTAAGATGATGATTACACTCGAAACTCAAAATATTTGGTGGAGGGACCTTCCATTAGTCCCATACGTTAAGTTGTATTTGTTCTACTGTAGGCTTTTCTGGTAATTTATGTAAGTCAACATACACTGTATTGTGCCTCATTGTAGAAGTATTAGAAGAATTTGGCATACTGTTCTGTTTTAACTTATTATAATAAATACTACTCGGAGATTTCACTCCTACAACTCACACAAACAATAGGGGAAGGCACAAACCAACCACTCGCCACATTTGACAGACATCCTTCTCCAAGGACTAGCTCAAACTCATCGATCGGCAAACCAGTGATCAACGTTATGAACTTACAAAATTGCATTTACAGTACACGTGTTAAGCCAAGTCGCGCGTGCAAGATGACGACTTCCCTGCAAATTCCGATACTCTCTACAAGCAAGGAGCAAAGCAATAAAACCCTTTTGATCTTCACACCATTCTGTTTAGAAATTGAAAAATGGACCCTTCATTTATTGGTAAGTGATTTTTCACCAACCCCGATAGTACAAATAGAATACTTCTTGCCTTTTCTTCTTATTTGCATGGTCTTCTACCAAGTCACACCATTTTCATTTCTACCTCTCCGTACAACCTGGTTTCCACGAGCCCCCACCGCGATCTAACAACCTAACAACCGGAAGGTAAAAACGAATATCAGTGAACCATTATAATCTCTCTTCAACTGCACATTGTTTTTCACCACTCTTTATAGTTGACGAAATTGGCTAATATTTTGCACTTCTGGTGTTTCCACACGGATTTTACAGCTTTTTGTACGTATATAATGTAATATATATATATATATATATATATATATATATATATTAATTTTATTTATGGTCATTAGACATCTATGGCTCAGTCCGGGATAGAGGATTGGAACGGATTCGGTTAGGTATGGGCTAGGACCATCTTGAAGGTGCCATCCCGGCATTTGACTGGCGTGACTGAGGGGAATCCCTGGAAAAGCCTCAGTCAGGGTGTTTGGCAGCTGTGATCGAACCCACGACATTCCGAAACTAGGCCAAAGCTTTACCATTGACCTTCGGCGGCCCAGATATATATATATATATATATATATATATATATATATATATATATATACTGGCTTAACTTCGATTAGCCTCCAGATTCCCGTGGCGGATTGCGTTCCCAAATTGGAGTTTTGGGGGAGCTACGCCCCTTTTATCGTAACTACTCTCCAGGGCACTGCCCTCATACCACCACACCCGTTGCTGGTGGTGACCCTAAAACCCACCTCGACCACCATCACCAACCCTAAGGCTCGAACATCATAACCTTGCCTCCTTGTGTCAATTTTCAATGTTCCTCTTACATGCAGTCGCCAGAGAACTTGCCTGATCCATCCTCCATCTCACCACTTTTTAAAGCTGAAGAACCGGACGGAACTTCTTGTACCTCTGGTGTTTTGCTCGGTTTTCACAGCTTTTTGTACATTTATAATATATACTGTGTATATAAATATACTCGCTTCGCTTCGCTGAGAGCGCTGCCCCCAGACTCCCGTGCCGATCTGCGCCCCAACTTGGAAATTGTGTGGGTTTCGCCCCTGTTATCATAGCCAGGTTATCCTGGGGACTGGCCCTCATGGTGTAGATCTTCTCCCATACACCCTCGGGGGCTGCGCCAAGGTGTATGGGAAGGTTTGCCTCACTGATTGTAACCTATTCGTGATGGCACACCTTCATAAAAAAATTCGTTTCTCTAGCTTCAGGGGTTGAAAAATGGAGTTTGTCGACCATTTTGGATTAAAGATAGCAATTATTTTAACGTTTTCTTATATTCTAGTGACCTACTTGTGATGTTATACATTCATACCAAATTTCATTTCTTTAGCTCGGACGATATGGAAAATAGTTTTGGGCGTCCACTTTGAATTCAAAATGGCGACTTTTTCAAAATGTTGTAATATTTTCATAAGCTACTCTTGATAATACACCTTTACGCCAAATTTCGTATCTCTAGCTCAAACGGTGTGGAAAATGAATTTATGAGGTCCGTAATTTTGGATCCAAGATGGCGTCTTTGGAGACATTTTGTAATATTTTCGTAAGCTATTGATTATGAAGTACCGTCATACTAAATTTTGTTTTTCTATCTTAAGTCGTTTCGGCTGTGTATTCTATGGAAATTTCATTTTGGCGGCCATTTTGAATCCAAGGTGGTGACTTTGTCAAGATTTTGTAATCTTTTATTAACCTACCAGTAATGATGTACCTTCATGCCAAATTTCGTTTTTCTAGCTTCAGCCATTTACGCTGTGTATTCTTTAAAATTTTATGTTTGGCGGCCATTTTGAATCCAAGATGGCGACTTTTTCAAAATGTGGGAATTATTCCTCAACCTATTTATCATCCTACACCTTCATGCCAAATTTAATGTTTCTAGCTTATTCTAAAAGCCCTAAACAATATGATCAGTAAGTGTGTCAGTGAGTGAATGAGTCAGCCTGAAATACGTAATTTCAGGAGTCCATAACTCAAATATGCTTCAAGCTACAAATATAAAATTTTGCACACCTTCACATATTTGCCATATCTCCTTAACTTCGAAAGCTAATTTTCCTATCTTTGACATCTTTTTTTCTTACGGTGCCTCGAAATCTCCGATTTTGCCATAAGCTCTTGTTCCTGTATAACATGTTTCTGGCAATGCTGACGGTTTTAGACGTGCGTAACTTTACGGCATGCACTGCCGTGCATGTTGATATACACTCTATTTGAAGAAATAACGAACTATTTAATCAGTTACCTCTTCTGAAGACTGGGAGATTGGCATATTGTGTTGAATGAGTAAGGTGAAATCCATAAACGTGAATACAACTTAAATTTACAAGAAATGACCGGAATATACTAAATTTTATTTTAGTTTTGCACCTACTGAGTGAAATCTCACTCGTCCCATGAGGTCAGCAATACGTTTGTAGACTTGTGTTGACGGGAAGTACATGCTTCAACTAAGGTATAACATGATTCCAGACATCACGTTGGTGATATTTGTCATAGGAGGGTAGAGACGTGCTTTGACGCCCACGAAGGACAGGTATTGTACTGAAATGATATATGTAGCTGTTGTCTCCCTATTGTTTAATCTGTTCACATATTGATCTGTAACCACTTCTTGCATTCTGGCTATTTTACCTATAGATATAATATAGTCTGATTTCATATATATATATATATATATATATATATATATATATATATATGCTTTGCTATAGCAACAATACTATACTAAAAGTTTCTTAGAAAAACAGTCTGTTCTGACAGGAAACTGTCACACGTAATAAGAGACAATTCAAACTACAGAATTGGAGTTAGATAAAATTCCAACACAATTCAACATCATCCCGAGATAAATTTGCGACTTATGTACCGTATAAGACAACCAATTACTTTATCATGTTACGTAATGAATATAAATATTACATATAACTTATAGATATAAACATAAACATTAATGTTGATGGTTTCACGTAAAGCTTTTCTTTTCCCGTCATTATATTGTAGTTTAGTGCATTTAATAAGCTCAGCTGCTTAGCAAATGAACACTTTCAATGCTCTCTTCTTTTGCATGATAAACTAATTTCGTGTTTATCATATTGATAACATAGTAACAAAATGCAAAAAAAAACTGAAAAACAGTCACACATTTAATTGCAGGCAAAGTATATAATAAACGTATATTATGGCTTCTTTACAGAGTTTACCAGGATAAACTTACACAAAGATAAGTATAAAATATGTATAACAAAATTATATTATAACAATGTCTTTTCTCCTCATCGTTTATTTAAATAGTATTAGCATTTCTGTCTTGGCCTTTTCACAACACAACGACAATATTGCAATAACAAGGAAACATAACGCACTGACTGCAAGAAACTTAACTAATCAAAATATACTTTCTTTTTACAACCTAAAATAATAAGTAGCGCAAAGAGCCACGAATTTTTAGTGGAGTGCCACATATACAGGTATCGCGACCCAAGGATTTCATTGTCATTAAATGGTTTGATAGGGTAAGCATAGAAATCTCCTCTAAGTTGCATTCGCCAATCATAAACATAACTTAGATGTATTAGGTACTATTTCTAGTGTAATTTGCTAGATGGATCGGATCACGCATTATTTGTCGAAATATGACGCCATTTGTGACGATGCCGCCCTGAATTTAGAAGTCTATAGTTCCAAATTAACCACATATCTGAATTTCTTCAAAGGAGATTTTGGTTTGATGTCAATAATAACATACCGAAGTTTACCCCATTATTTCTAGGACATGCAAATACCAATGTTGTAGCATGTTTTGAGGAGCTACTTACTTATCCAAAAATATTAAAGTTTCGGGTTCTAAGAAGTTTCTGGTCCTGGATCTGAATGGGAGATTGAGAAAACGAGTCAGTATGGGTAAATGCGCACTTCTACCATCTATCTTGATGTGACAATAAAGTCCAACCTTTCATTTGATATATACATTAAGCGTATTATTGGGGACGCTTTTAGGAATCTCGGGTTCTAATGAGACAAGGAAATAACTTCTCGAATATTGATGTTTTGAAAACTTTATATACCGCGTATGTTCGATCGAAGTTAGAATATGCTGCAATGGTATGGCATCCTAATGCAAAGAAGAACACACGGGAAATCGAAATTATACAATCTAAATTTGTTCGCTTTTTAACATACAAAGAAGTAGGAATATATCCTAAATTCGAAAACTACTTGGACCCAGTAAACAAGTACTCATTCTAATCTCAGGAAAATAGGAGAGTAAATTTTTCTACTATATTTTCTACACAAACTAGTACATAGTAAATTTCACTCAGAAAAATTATTATACGAAATAAGGTTGCACGTTCCGCAAAGAGTTACTCGACCTCGTAATGCAGTCTTCGACCTCCCACCCCAAAGGACCAATGTATTAGATACATCGCCTATTAAGAGAATGTGCTCATTATATAATTCTGTTCTTAAAGCATGTCCAGAGTTACACATATTTAATGTAAATACAAAGTGAATTTCATTGTTATATAAAGTAATTAATTGTTTTTACAGAATGTCACCACAAAGCACCAAATATGAATATATACAAGTATCTTGTAGAATGTATCATATGTAAAATGAACACCTGAACTAGGTACAAAGCCTGTTGTGTTCAATAAATAAATATACTGTCATTTCTAACATCATAAATGCAGAATCTGGAAGAATCTGTTACCAGTGATAAAGGATTAGAATGATAGATTTAGAAAGACACTCATTTCAATTAGCATACCATGTAACAGTTGCGAATTTTAATTTTAGTTAACTTTGAAACTATCAGGCTATTTGATAGTTTTGAAATATGCAACAAGTTACTACGAGACGATATTACTATTTGTAACACTTTAACCTAAAATTATTTACCATTAGACAGAACTACGGAATTTGATCTGGATAGAAACTTAATGGTCCGAAAGATGAAATATTAAAAAACATTGGAAATGTTATTTGTTAAGCAAATAATTATACCAAAGTGTAGAGTCATTATTAAAATATGAGCTAACCATGGCAATAATAAATACAATAGTGAAAGGCACAACGAAAATAACCGAAGAAACGTTTCTGTTGTACGTGGACTTGAACTTGGATCCAACAACTCGACAAGTCAGCTTTCTTCAACGGTATTACTTCTACACAATTTTGAGAGCATTTAATTATATCCTACTTATGATGTTCCAATCTATAGAGGATTATAAGCTACTTCAATATCTCCAAAATAAAGTATTATTGGTGTCCGCATTCGTATACGATTTCTAGACCTGGTAAGTGCAGTTTCAATTCACGAAAACACAATTCAAAAGGTAGCGTCTTCTTTTACAGTGGAATACTTGGTTGAATTACCTTTGCAAAATATAAAATGCTTTCAATGTAATTGTTGCTTATGTCGATTCAAATCAATATATTCTTCGTTTTTAATTTTAAATGGGACCAATATGCAAAAATTAGAAAATAATATTTATTCTCTGTTCCCTTAGATGAAGGGGCTTGGTAATGGAACACCTATATGCATGTTAATTATCTTACTTAACATAGCAACACAGTTATATTCTATGCCAAATATTAAAAGAGGTATGTATTTTAGATTATAAATATAGTTAATATGTTAATTTTAAACCATTGTGTTCCTTTAATACTAATTGAATTCCACAATGTCTTTGGCCAGCACAAATGCCAAAGTAATCATAATATTGAAATCGATAGAAATAAAAGGATATATTTTGAAGGTCTCAGTACAATCATACCCATTCTGTGTGATACTTAAAAATAGCTGGAAAATAACGAGCAACAATAATATTTTGAAAAGTGGCTGTGATAATCCTTAAGAATACATAGAATAATCTAATCTACATTATCAATTTGTTTGTTTCCGATTAGTAATTTGAACTCAAATGTTTGACGTCAAACCTTTGAGACTGAGAAAATTTCTAGCCAAGATGAATTAGTTCAAAAATCTGATGTAGCTCGTGTGGTTGATGTTCATAAGTACTATCTGAGAAGCTTTGAATCATTTCAATATCGTTCTCCACTTCTTCCTGTATTTTTAAAAATGTGGATCAATGAGTTACTCTCAAAGCTTCTTAAAAGTTTGAATTCAATAACGTAGTACCAAAAAACTCCCAAACAATTACTACATACGAATAGAAGAATTGCATTGTTGGAATTTATTTTGGAAGGAAACTGCCCTCTTTGCTTAACATACTCAGCTAATTAATTCACAAGTTTTACTTAAAACTTAATCATGAAGAACGATAGTTCTTCGAGTGACGTTGACAAATGACTCTGTTAGCGGTACTCCAATGTATACAACTAGTTTCGAATATAGCGAACTATAAGCCCGATTTTGATGCTTGAACCTTTATTTGAAAGCTCTTTGTCAGGCTCGAGTCGATGGCTTAGCTCTACAAACCACATGGTTACCAGGTAGGCTAGTCATGTACAAGACACACGTAGACCTCTAAGGGAACAAAGATATTTATTAAATATTTCAGATTCACTTCCATCTGTATTGAAATTACCACAGATACTTTTTACTCTTTTATAACATAATACGTCGTTAGGCAGTCAGTACAGATATTAACAAGGAAAGCTTGAATAGTGTGTCGTGTGAATTTCCTCTTTCAAAATTATGTTTTAATATTGCATCTAACCACCCTAACCTTGCATTACTGAATTGCTGACTCACTCTCCAAGGCACATGCGTTTAGTTTTTTACACTCCGAAAGCACCAAATGCTATTGTAACCTATTAGCGCGCAATGACGTAATATATATTAGCACTATTATTTTCTGATGAAAATGTATAGTGTCTTTAGGAGTTTATGTGCAGATAAATGATTAAGCTCATCACGTTTCTGTATTTGAAGACCTCGAAATAAAAGTAAAAATGCCTATGGTCAATTTTGTCCCCTTCTCTGGGCATTGTTCGATGGATATACTTTTTCTTGCTATTACAGAAAGGTAAACAAAAGAACTACAATGTTCTAAGCCAATTAACTTCTTTATATAAAGGGGTTACAAAAGTGGATGCATAGAAACAAATTTTGGATACAAGCCGTTGATCTATTTTGATATGGATCAGGTTTTTTATGATACAAAAGGGTATAAAATAGTACAAAAATATGAGCACTTTAAGATTTGAATTTGAAGAATTAAGTTAGAAGTAAATCTAGGACTATATTTTTGAGCCTTTACCTGGACCTAATTTCAAGAAAATATTTAATTATTTGTTGTACAAAAACATGCAAGAGTATTATAAAAATTTTATCACATTAAATTTTGGATTTATAAGTTACATACATCACATTTATACGAAAGAGCAAAATTTAACAGATATTTTGGACCTCTGATATGGACTTCCTTTAAATGTACAATACTTCCTTGGCTTGATTGTAGTAAAAGGCACAACAATAGTACAAATCTGAGGAGAAGAACTTTTTAATTTGAAAATTTCTCAATATAAGTAAATGCCTAGCAAACTTTTTAATTCCTGCCCTGAGCTTGCGATGGCGCAGAAAGGCAAAATATATAGTACAACATTTGAGTACATTTCAATTTTGATGTAAAGATATCACACTTCAGATGTTACTGTTTTCAATAGGATAGGCATTCTTTAATTTTGGGTGCAAAGCCAAAGGTTTATTCGACGATAGTAAGAAAACAACTAGGGAGCAAACTGTAAAACGTATCTGACAAACAATGAAGACCTCTGAGTTCAAATTTCGCATAATAAGTATACTGCCAGGACAGGCTGGAAGATTATTATACGGTGTCTTCGTATTACTTGTAATTTTTTGCTTGTATTTGTTTCCAGGCCTGTTTAGTTCAGAAGAAGGTATGTTGTATATCTTTCTAACATCTTAGATCTTTACTCTTAGAATACAGTTAAGAGACTCTATAAAGCAGTTTAATATCTAACTCAAATTTCAAATCCCGGATGCCTAAAAAAATCACCACAACCGTCTGTTTCACAATACTACTAAACAAAGATCAAGTTCTTACGTTAAAATATAGTCCTGTATTTTGATATTATTTAACCCATTAAGTAAGGATTCTAACCAGTAACACACACTGTTGTCAACAATGTTGGCAAAGTCGAGGGTGAAAATACAAACTGTTGTATATTTCAGCACAAATCCATTTGTGTTACTGACTGAAACTTCTCTAAATGCTAGCCAAGAACCATGCTTACTCATTGAGGATGAGAAAGGAACTCTTTATCTAAAAGTTTACAAGCTTTGTGCAAGAGTGTTAGTAGTGTATTTCAAAATGTGGATTTTTCAAATATTGACACTGATAATATTGTTGGCGGAGAGTAACACTGGAAGATATATACATATGCTTATCAGAATAATGGAAACACCTGAACGAAAGTGCAACTTACCAGATTAATATGGTGTCGGGACACCTTTCGCCTTCAGAACAGCCTTGATGCGACGTGGGATGGAGGCATAGAGGTCGTGAATGGTAGCAAGTGGAATATTACACCATTCCTCGTGCAGGGCATAGGCCAGTTCTGTGAGAGAGGATGGAGGTGGAAATCGTCGCCGGAGTCGTGTTTCCAAGATGGACTACAGATGTTCAATTATGTTGAGATCTGGGTATTGGGCGGGCCAGGGGAGGTGTTGAACTTCATCCCGATGTTCCTCAAACCACGCTGCAACAACTCCAGCTGTGTGAATGGGTGCATTATCATCCTGGAATATGGCGTCATTGTCCGGGAACAACATCCGGACCATAGGATGCAAGTGGTCTCCTAAAATTGCGACATAATCGTTGGCAGTGATGCGTCCGCGAAGTGTGACCACAGGACCCAATGAAAACCATGATATTGCGGCCCACAGCATCACCGTGCCGCCGCCATGTTTCACAGTTGGGCACTGCAGATCATACGCTTCTTTCGGCGTTCTCCACACATAAACACGGCCCGTGGTTTGGAATAGGGTGAATGGTGACTCATCCGACCATACCACACGTTTCCAGTCGTCAACGGTCCAAGTTGCATGGTCGCGGCACCATTTGCGGCGTGCTAAAGCGTTCTGGTCCCTGATGAGAGGTTTGGCCCGTGCAACACGACCCCGTAAGTTCATGTCATGTAATTCGCGGCGGACTGTGATTGTCGAAACAGGTTGGGGGAGGTGCTGATTGAGTTCCTCCGTCACTTGCGCCGCAGTGGCACGACGGTTCCGCGTGACAATGCGCTTTAATACCCGGCGTGCCCTGTCACTGATGCTTTTCTTCCGCCCACTGTTCCGCTTCCCCGATGTGGTTTTCCCGTGTGTTGTGTAGGCCGTCATCACCTTCGACACTGTCCCTGGCGACACACCTAACACACTAGCCACTGCCGTCACACTCACTCCACATAACCGCGCACCAACAATTTGCCCTCTTTGAAACTCTGAGAGGTCTCCCATTTTACACTACCTCCGTCTGCTGCAGCCACTGCACACTCCTGTTCCACGACGCCTGACGTAGTATGGAGACCGACCTAACACACCACCACCAGCAGTCCGGCGCTGCGGTCGCCACGACACCACTGCCAACCCATACATCTGACGTGTTGCCAACTACAGGTGTTTCCATTATTCTGATATCTAGCTAGCTATTTTTCTCTCTCTCTCTCTCCCCCTCTCTCTCTCTCTCTCTCTCCATCTATCTATCTCTGTCTCTCTCGCTACCTCTTTACGTCATTTTCTGCGAAAAGGGCAAATGTTATAAATGTCTGGAAAATTTTACAGCTTGGCTACACCTGGGAAATCCTGGAAAAACTAGGAAATTAATTATCCTCTCTTTCCCTTTTCACATGTATTGTACAGTCACATTGTATGGTAGTCACATATATTGTACATTCACAGAAACTTTGCATTTAGTTTTTTTTTTTAATTAGATTTATGAGCCAGACAAGTAGCTATGTTTAAGCCATGACATGTCCGAAGTATGGCATGTGGCAGGCCACATCATAAATTAAGGTTGAAACAAAAACTAAATCTATGTATACAGATTCTACAACTGACGATCAGAACTCGCACTTCAGGGCTTCCAGATATTGTAAATTGTTAAATTATTGCGGACATTTTGAACTTCGTATTTCTACATGGAAAATCACAGTAATAAAGTCAATTGTAAAATACATTCTCGTCTGTAACTCCGCAGTAAAAATTTGGCCAATCTCCACTGTAGGATTGTCAAAAATTAAGTTAAATTAATAAATCACTAATATTTGTACAAAACACTTATAAGGTTTTAGATAAGGAGTTTACTTTTGATATTCCATCACGAAATAATCCGGGCTTTTGAGTGATACCGAGAAATGTTGCAACTAGTGTTGGAAATGTTAATCTAATGCAAAAATAATAGCATTACACTATTTTGGACAAAATCTAAATTTCGAGACGAGGTCCAAGAAAGGAATGAACAGATTAAATTTAGATTCTTTGACTTATCTTCGCTTTTAATAGAATTGCTGGGTTCGATGCAAAGTCATTTAAAAATGTGATTTCAGCTTATCAGTTCAAGTAAATGTTATTTTACTACAAGTAAACGAATTTGGAAAGCTTGTGAAAATTATTAATATATGCCAATCGTAAGATAAGAGCTGAAATTAATTTATTCAAAACGTTTGTTGATCAATTGCATGGGTAACCAATTGTTGTTATGCGTGTGCGAATTCCATTGGGAATACCTTAACTATATGTAAATAAAGGTTACTCCATTCGGAATATTAGTTGTGTGTAACATACTCATTTTTAGGAGCTATGATAGTTTAAAGCATACATTCGGCCAACTTTAAAGTAATCTTAAAATAACAATTAGTTGCTTACATAAATGTGTTTTGTGCAGGAAAATCCACTGATCGTAAAAAGAACTACTATGACAACATTTTCTACAACCATGCCCGAACCACCAGACTCAGTAATTTGTCCGCACGGGACTTGAACTTGAAATTAGTTATGGCGTTTAGGCATCTCACGCTTAGGCTGACAACAGGAGTTGAATCTGTCACCACGCTCAGACAATACAGGTTTTTTCAAAGTAGAACAATTCACTTCAGTACGTATTCTATTCTGTCTTTTTTATACATTTCACCAGATAATGTCTTGAATGAAAATTTGTCTACTGAAAAAAAAATATGAACAAATTAATTCTTCGTGTTTAAAATTATTGTGTGGATGAATGCTCTGTCTATTGCAAAACATTGAAAAATATAGTTATTTGAAATGCTAATACGGTGTTATCGTTGTTTTTTATAGGTTTTGGTGATAGTTCTTGTAAAGTTTAAAAGTGCTCAAGTGTTACGTTACCTTTTGCAACTAGGGTTTGTTCCTAAACTAAATATTTAATTAAATATTGCATTTATTAAAGATTTACGAAATACATGATTTATGATTTTCCAACTTGAAATAAACTTAAGGTTTCACTTTAAATATTCGATTAATTATAAATTCAAAATTTATTATAACGAAAATTAAATTACTTATTACATTGAAAAATATTATTAAAACGAAAACAGTTATTGAAAAACGTACTAAAGGACGTTTCTGCCCTACGGAGTCATTCAAGCATTCAAGAGAGAGGGTTCGACTTTCGTTTATTTGATATGAAAATGGAGAGGGGGGACCAAAGCAATACTTACGAAAGATTCCCACAAAACATAGTGTACACTTAATCATTTCAACCTTTTTGGACTACGAAGTAACGATGAGAAATTTGATTTCTTAAGTAAGCACAGGGGGTAGGACGTCGGATATATGCTTATTCTTGCTTACGAAGGGAAGAAGTCTGCCAATGTTCTTACGTAATAATTGAACGTCCCTTACTGGTTGTTCCAAACGTTTTATTTACAATATATACGCAATTGGATTACAGATACAAAACTCTTTATACTACATATATGCATATATCTTTTATATCTTGCTAGTGCATGATGCGTAGAAATAACAGATATCCAGATAACCACCAATTAAATTGAGCCCCAAACACCATATCAGTTTGCATGCTTATATGCACGCGGTTTAAATATATATTGTATTGTAAAAAATAATTTTGAATATAAATAACTTTATTTCCAAGTAGAAGTGAAATTTGGATTTAATATATTAAAAATCAAAACATCAACAACTTCTACCACTCTTTGCGAACTCTGATTTCCACAATTTCGCATCAGCAGTCCGCACGTGCAAGTTAAGGAAATTGTGTATCTTGACTGTGCAAGAATTTAATTCCCTACTGTATTGAAATATCATTATATTCAACCACATTAAAAGTTTTGTGCTTTTCATGTTTACACATTTTTAAACACTTTAGGAGGATAATCACAAGAAACGATTTAATAGATTGCAGCCAACCTTGACATAAGTTTAGTAAAGTTTATGCTTAAGACTTCAGTTGAAAACATTTACCACCTCTTCATAAACAAACTTGATAACCAAATCTATTCGAACAGCCATTGAACCGAATTTAATTAAACTTTGACAAATAAATGCAGGGTCTTCAATCACACTGGAGAAGTTACCGTTTCCATGGTAAAGTAGCCCAATTAACTTTCATTAAATATATACCTCGAGTGTAAAAGGCCGCAAATCTCGAAATTTGAGTTATGTATATAAAGAAGTTCTGCCCGTCTGTTCAAAACATATATTTTTATATTTTTACATATATGACGGGTAAGTACATGGTAAAATCTCATTATGCTGAAGTTAATGCATGTACAAGATAACAACCCTCGCGCAATACAGCGTGGGTTCCAAAGACATGATGTTGTTCTAGAAGAAATTGCCGATTGATCGGCATTTTAAGTTATATGAGAGACGTCAGTGATCCGGACGATATTGAATACAATGCCTGAATTCAATCTTTGTCACGTGAATTAAATTCAGTAAGCATTAAGTGCGTTCATTCAAAAGACGCATATGAGTCTATTATCACTCCATACGTGCACGAACTCTGATGGTTACCTCCTTGTATGTGCAGAAGATATGGCTAGCCAGTCATTAGTTACTGGAATTTGAAAATATTATATTTTTAAAATTGTAAATCAAGTTCAAACGAATTCACTTGTCCCAAAGTGTTGTGAAAATAGCATCTGTAATTTTCAACCAGTCATTATTTGTTTGTAAGTTAAATTGTCCCATGATAGAAGGTACAAGAGAAGCTCAAAGTGTAACTTACTGGTAGCTTCTCTCACTGATTTAGGTTATTTTTATAGAATGAATGCGGCAATACCAGTAAATTAGGAATATTAGACTTTTCATTGTTAGCCTTGTTCCAATTTCTATACCGAAATTAAAATTGCCTCATGAGATTAGAATTTATTGCAGTCGAAACTCAATCGACCGTGTAGCATGACCTAACTATTGTGCTGACATTTCAAATTCTTCAACTTTGTGAAGTAGCTTATGTTGAACAATGAGATCAATGAAGTGATGTGCATTGCATATTTATCTGGAGCTAAAAAGTGTAAGTTATTCTTTACTATTGTGATAAAATGTATTTAGTGATAGAAGTACAGTTATACGACTTTGCAGTATATTAGATTAATTTGTATCACCAACAAACAACGTGAAATATCCCATCAGGGCAGTATAAAATAATAATCTAGTGACAAGTGCAAATGTGTCCGATATACTGATTTGAAATGAAAACGTGTCAAATTTGACCTTGCAGTCGTCTTTGAATAATGATGCAATTGCGTTTAAAGCATGAAAACATGTTTGCTTTATATTGATTAGAGGTTAAAGATATGTTCAATTAGAACCGAAAACCGAAAGATTCTTTAATTACAAAATATATACCAAATCATAATAATGATATTGTAAAAAGTGATGCCCAAAAATAGATTGTGCACGTAAATAGTGAAAACCATCCAAAGCTAGAAACACATGATTGAGGAAAATGCTAAATTAAGGAAAATTTATAATTTATACAAGAAATGAACGTTCTTGACGAGGAAATAAGCATAGCACCTTTATGCATTATATTAAAGAAATGCCACGGACTTAAACATTCAACTTATTTTCTCAAAACATGCAGAATATGGTTTATCACCTTAAAGTGATGAGGTCTTCAAATTTCAACCACTCGAGTTTATCGATTCTATAATCATCGCAAACAATGAACGCGTCATAAATGTAATTCAACAATAAATTTTTGGTCTATCGACAAAGTTTTTTATGTAATAGGTTTATTGCGTTTGAACCTTGATTTCATGTACGAGGGGGTGCTGATAAGTCCTTCGTTTTTTTCCTTATCATTTTCTGACTTTAATATGTCTTTTTTTTATTTGTAATGTACATGTTTCTATATATTTTTTACCAAAATCCAAATCAATTCTGTTTGTTTAAACCATCTAAAAAATCCTTAGGTTGGGTGTCAAACATGCATTTACAGAAACAATTGTTTCAGAAATGTTACTGAACTTTTGTCCCTTCAAGTTTTCCTTTAAATTTGTGAATAAGTGGTAGTCTTATAGGACCAGGTCAAGTGAATAGGGTGGGTGATTCAAGGTTTCTAACGTAGCCAATTTTGGCATTGGATCATTGCTCTTGTGCGTTGTCGTGAATATAGACAACTTTTCGAGACAATTTTTACGGCGTTTTTTCCTTCAGCTCTGAATGAAACCTGTCCAATAATTAAACTTAGTAACTCCCGGTAATGGTGTTGGTATGTTGTAGATAATCAACAAAGATTACCCTATCCACATTCCAAAAAACACTGGCAAGAACCTTGCACTTGATTTTTAAACACGAAACTTTTGGTCTCGATGAACCACTGTGAATCCATTCTTTTGATTCGTTTTCCGTCTCTGGATCATACAAGTAGGTCCATGTTTCATCTTCCGTGACCCACCGTTCCACAACACTATTGCCTTCCTGCTCAAAATGTATCTGGAAGCAAGAACCCTTGCACACTTTTGATCGGCATGCAAACATTTCGGTACCCATTTGGTCGGCAGTTTTGTCATGTAAAGATGATCACGAATAATGACACCAACGCGTTCACGGGAGAAGCCTAGGTCCTCTGCTATCTTTTTGGTGGAAATTCGTTGATTTGCGAGAATCATTTCCTAAACCTATTCAATTGTTCCAGGCGTTTGACGACAAATGCTCATCAGAGTTTTACTTTAGTTTTCATTCAGAAAGTTTGAAGTTTGGCTACTTTATTCGGTTGCATAGAGGATAACCTATGCATTGATTGCGTTTATGGACGATTCAGTTAATACAATGTAGATAGCGATTTAGGAAATGTATCACTAATCTTTCATTTCCAGAATTAAATGAAAATTTATTTAATTACTACTAGTTTAAACTTAGTTAGTAGCATTGTTTCGCTTTAATATGTAAATATTCTTTCCTACGTTTCAAGATTCAGAAAGCTCAGAGGATTGTAAGTAGAAGGAATTTTCTTCATATTAAACTAGATGCTTTCAATTTAAGTGTATGAATGCCATCGATTAAAGATTAACGCAAATTAAGATCTAGATTTATATTTTTATGAACTTCCAGTCAGTTTTTATTTCTAAGAAAATGTCAAGATAATAACAAAGTTCACCGGGCGGCCGTAGATCAGTTAACAAAGCGTTGGTTTAGCAACTGGAAAGCCCTGAGAACAATCCCAGCGTACGCCTATTATGACTGAGTATTTTCCAGAGTTTTACCACAATCATACAAGACAAATGCCGAAAAGAAAGATACAAACTAGACCATGACCGACTATCTTTCAACATTCTGTTTCCCTTAACCCGGTTAAACCCTCAAGGTTTTAAATATTAAGAAAATCATTATAATAAGAGTTGCTATGAGAGACTGAAACAATTAATATGACAAACAAAGCTAAGGTTGACATACTCATAATAAACTAACTTTGCACTTCCTCCTCATGTCAGTGCTTAAGAGAGTTGATATCATGTGTGAGCATACTCAGTTACTACGTAGAAGGTTTGTAGCAATTTTCGAGTTAGAATCTTACCTGTGAACACCTGAAATTTATTCCCAATTTTTTTTCTTCGTGCACCATTAGTTGCTGCAATTTTCTTCGTTAAGAATTCCTGTTGTTTCTTAAAAAAGGGAAGAAGTTACCTGGTAGCAACAAACAAAATTATTTAATCTCGTTTCAGTAAAACGCAAAAAAGCAAGGAAACAATAAACAGATTTAATCAAGGATTTAACCTTGTAGAAAACCCGAAATAACTGGAACTCATGAAAAACAGGAATATTGAATCCTTGGTTCAAAGGTGAGCTTTGGTGACACATATACCACCACTAACTCATATCATTCTTACATCAACCCTAGTTTTCTACTCTCTTGCATTTCCTACATGACCAAATATGGTAAGTCAGGGTAGTGTGATAATGTTTTGTTATAGTAGAAACGTGTAGATGCGAGACGTAATTTCCTCTTTTAGAGTGTGGTACTTTTTGGCCAAACGAAAAGAGAGTACTGACTGAAACTAGCACTTCTCTTTGTTGTTCGTCACGGCGTCAAGATCGAAAAACGTCTCCATGATTCCTGGTCTTAGACTTCGAACTAGGTCAGTATCGCTTAGAAAAATTTAGTCAAGTTTTGACTTTGAAATTTCTCAACTCAGAAATTTTGAACACTTGCAATTTGTCAGAATGTCGTATTTCCATACATTTATCGATCACTTGATGATAAATTATCTAGTTAGATAAAATGTATTTGTTTGTTTCATACAAGATGGATGAATCACAGAAGAAACTCCCTGACATTGTTTAAGTTAGGGTTACATTAAGTTAACATGGCCAAGTAATCAAAGAATCTCATTACTTCATTGTTATTGTTTTACCTTTATTTTTTATTTTATTTTTATTGCAGTCATTTTCGCTTTGCTAAATAAAGTGCAAAATGTAGATTTGTTGTTAAGTCTATACAAGGTACTGATTGAGGCTAATTGCCACTTGATGTCTTTTCCTACCTCTACGCACCTATAACTCGCTCTATCTCTGAAACCTACGAGAAATATTCAATTATTTCGCAATTTACGTCCACGCCCAGTAACTTCCTTTCTTGACCCAAGAAAGTACACCACAATGTCTATCATTGCACGTGGAAAATTGAAGAGCAAAAAACTTGGAAATTTATTTATCCATTAGTATAATTAACTTCAATGTTGCTTTTTCAAAACGTAGAATTTGAAACTTACTATAGTAGAAACGAAAGTACGGAGTCTTGGAACATATTATCAATTCATTAATGAATTTAATATTCACAAAGAAACAATTACAAGCAAGTTTTACAGAGTTGACCGCTATAGTAATTTACCTCACAATATATTCATATATAATATTGATACTGCAAAAATGGCCGCAAAATACAAATTTTGGAAAACATTAACGAAATAGCAACTCGTGGGTCTGGTTTCTCAAGGTTTTAACTCACATAATTGTCAAAACTGATATAATTACATGAAACAGGCTTGCAAAAGCCCAGACTTTCTTTCCTGTAACGATGAGTGCATCTGGTGTCGCATAACGGGGATAGAAAAGTAGGCAGAGATACATTAAGTAATGTTCACATGATAGCACGTCTAAACTTCCAACCTCTGTATCTCGAAAGGTAGGTGGATGCAGTTACTACGTTGTCAAACTAGGACCGCAATTACTGTAATTTTATCTTCTACTCAGTTTCAAACACAAGAACTTAAGCTTTCTGACACAAATTGATTCTCTCAGTAAATGTAGAAATTTTGTTATTTCTCTTCGCAATTGAACCTGGTAAAATGGGATAAAAAAACTAAAGCATCGTTTAAAATTTTGCTATTCGTTTACATAAATATATTATCAAATTCGCTGTCAAAATTTAACTTTGAGACATAGTAAAGGCTTCAATAAAGAAACCATAATTGCTAAATGTGTTCAAAATAGTAAGTTTAATTTCTGCTCGTTTTCTTGTTGAATATTTCAGAGTATAAACAATCAATGTTCTTAGTGAATCACATTGAAGTAAATTAGTTCTGGTAAACATACAGAATGAATATTGATATAATGATACTCAAATTTAATATCTCAATTTCAGAGTGCTTAATTTCAGTTGATAGCCTATATGCTGTTATGGTATTACTTTAAATGTTCGTTTTATTTATTATATTGCAAAGGATGTGTCATAATGATATATATTGTTTTATTACAGAGAAGTGTTTGGTACACAAAACGCACCTTACCAAACTTCTTCTACTCCGAGGTTTTATCATTATTATTGAATACAAGAAGAAAAATTCCAATAAACTCGAATTAAATTGTGATTAAAATTAGCAGCGCAGAATCTCATTGATACTTATAGAACATGGAGGTTTTTAACAAAATGAATATAGTTGAACAAATATTAAAATTCGATACAAAGGAACTACATCTTGAGGAGACTGTAGTTCGTTTTCCCTCCGCTTAGCCTCCTCCAATAAAATTGAGTGAATGTTTTCCATGCCAGTCCACATACAATTCTTCACGAAAGTTGTGGCATGAATGTTCATTATATTTCATCAATACACATTGGAAACCACAAGGGAACCCAACATTGTCGAATAAACGTTGCTTAATATTTTGGTAATTTTTAGGCTACTTGACAACTTGTCCGAACACTTTTTCTACGTCATTGACATCAGCCCTCCTTCAAACTGTGATGTAAAAGACGCCAGGAGAAGTTGCTATCCCGTGCATGAATAACATTACCTAACAGTGAAACGTCAGTGACGCCTTTTTGTGGAGAGGAATAAAGTTTTACTAATGTGGGCACTCTCTTCCAACAAATGGCAGATGAAGCTTAGAATATGATCCACTTGAGCTTGTATAATAAGACGGATATTTTCTTCAAACCGGAACTCGCTACAGCAATTAGTGTTAATTGTTTCAATGCATCTATAATCTACCTATGTTAGCTTCTTCATCTTCCTGCATGGCATACTTTAAGCAAAACAAAAAAACAGCGAATCACTGTGTGTTTTTTCTTAACTGAAAACAAATATGTAACTTGATTAATTTACCTATTCATGTAATACAAGCTTCAGAAACATTTCCCAAAATTTTGGGGAAAAAATCTATTGAAAAGCTTTCACACAAGAAACTTCATGCAACAGAAATGTCTAAAAAGTTTTAAAAATTTGTTCCTTGACATAGAAGAAGTAGAACCACGATTTTTCTACATTAGTATATATTTGTTCAAGGCTTTCGTAGCAAGAGTTAAAAATTTCAGACATCTATCACTGACAGCGATAATGCTATTTACGTTTTTCAGGTAGTGAGTGAGTTCAAAATTGTAAACTATTGATCAAAAACGAGAACGAGTTTGTTCATCAGGGACCACGTTAACCCTTTTAAAAAATCTTTTAAAAAAAACAATAAGAGGCTTGTTGCCAGATATGTAACCGTGATGGAAATCTGGATACACCATTACGATCCGGAATGTAAGTACCAAAGCGTGTAGTGCTGGCACCAGAGATCACCTCGCTCCCGTGAATTAAAAGTCGAGGCATCCATTGGTAAACCTATGGCTACATCTTTTTGAGATGTGAAGAGAGTTCTTCTACTTGATTATCTCGAACAAGGACACACAATCACTAGACATTATTACGCATTATTTCTGCAAATCGAAAAGTTTCAAGTGAAGAGTATGTTTATGTAATGGGAATTGATCTTCGCAAATCTTTTCAGTTTTTTTACTAGATATCAAGAACGTGGCACTATGCCTATATTACCTTTAATATTCTTAGTGATCAAGAAGAAATCAATTATATGTCTCTCATTAACATTAGCATAAATGTTCAAATACAAATTCGTAGTTTCTTCTTTGAGAGACCGGAATAGATATTCTGAAATCAGAATCTACTAATGTAAAAAAAAATAACGATGTTCTAAACTCATTAAATTGGTTATATAAAACTTCTTACCCACACGAAATAATACTTGTCTGGACAACCTAATTGCTAATATAGCATCTACTAAGTTGAATTTGGCACTACAGCCCCGGCTGTAGCTGATCATCTTGCCCTTTGGGTGGTTTATGAATCTTATTTTAAAACAAATGTCGACACTGATGTACCAACTTTGATAAATTTTAGAAGGTTACATGTTAGAAATATCATGTATCTTAGAAATTATTTAGCGTTTATTGATTTTGAAACTACCTTAAACGAACATAAAGATGTAGACACCGCTTGGAAGGTCTTTGTGGAGACTATCCAGACTGGAATTCAATTTATTGCCCGTTGATATGCAAACATACAGGGAATAAATTACAACTTGAGACTTAACACTGGTAAACTTTGTCTTTACATAAAATAAAAGAAGCACTATCCTATTGGTATATACAAGTAAAAATGGGCAAAATGAATACCAATTTGAAGTTTATGGAACTAAAGAAAATATACATAAAACAAATATAAAATGCTAAAATTCAGTATAACAACAAAATAATTAAGGAATCCAAACAAAAACTTTCAAGACTTCGTCAATACTAACTAATGAAGCACGACAAAGGAAAATTAATGAAAAAATTGAAATACCAGCCGATGAATTAAATGAATACTTTGTGAAGGCAGCGGATTTAAATCTTGATTTATGTAATAAAAATAAGATGAATCAAACTATTATGGCTTTAAACCTACCAATGAAGGAATCAATAGCTCATGTTAACTTTGAATTCCAAAATATATCCCCTACCAGGATAATTCTTGCTGCAAAGAGATTAAAGGCTACTTATTCGGAGGATGCTTTTGGTATGTCGGCCTTTTTACTGAAACACGTTGTGGGAATTATTATCCCTCATTTGTGTATAGTAATGAATAGATCTAGATTATGCGCTAAATTTACGGCAATGCTTAAAAGATCAATAGTTATTCCCTTATATAAAAAAGGTAACAAGTTATTACCTGAAAATTGTCGAACAATTACACTGGTATCCATCTTCTCTAAGATCTTTGACACTATTTTTGCAGATAAATTACGTGAATTTCTCAAACTATACAAAATTGTAAATCCTTGCCAATACGGCTTCCGTCCCGGTTACAGCACAATCGATGCAATTGAAAAAGTTGTTGGGGGGATCCTTACAAATTTTGAAGGGAAATAAATAGCATATGTCACTCTATTGGACCTGAGTAAGGCATTCGACTCGGTTTCGCACCGTTTACTTGTAGATAAACTTAATATTTATGGGGTAAATGGGTTGAGCTTAAGTCTTATACAGTCGTATTTGTTGGATTGTAAACAGGCTGTAAAAGTAAACGGAAAACTATCAAATATAAGGTATTAAATAGAGGTGTCCCACAGGGCTCCATTATCGGTTTATTATTATTTGTATTATATATGAATGATCTTCCAAATGTGATTTTGGTTCCTCCGGTTTTGTACGCGGACGACACCACACTTATTATGGGCAACAAAAATTTTGAAACTTTGGTTACTTCAAAACAAATAGAGCTAAATAAAACGATAAATTGGTTTAAAGATCAATCAGTTCAAGGAACTGAAAATCTATCTTGGTAAGACTGAGAATATATATTTTCTCTAAGGAAAGATAAAATCGTAAATAATAAATCAAATATCAAATTACTAGGTATGTGCATGGATTGCACCATATCGACCATCTCATAATCAAATTGTCTAGAAGTATATCAATTACGTAAATTGCGTTATTGTCTTTCATTAGGTTATTTATGCATGGGTTATCATGTCTTATTTCATAGCCATATAAATTATGGTATATTACTCTGGGTGAGATAAAATTAAGTGTATGGGTGGTAACAGCACTATGGCTTACGCCCGTCCCTAGTTTACTCTGGGGTTCCTCTGCTGGCTGGAAGCAGGTGTTCAAATGGCAAAAGATGGCAATCAGAGTTATATTAGGATTGCCAAGTTGGAGATCATGTAGAGGCTGTTTTACAGACATAAAAGTTTTAACGGTACCATTAACCTTTGTATATCGTTCTGTTATATACGTAAATATTCATAAAGGTGAATTTATGGCTGGAATGGACGTCCACTCCTATAGTACTAGAAATAGAAACCATATAATACCCTCAAAAACGAGACTAACGAAAACCAAAAATTCTTATAAGAATCAGGGTATAAAATTTTATAATTTATTGCCAGCCAAAATTAAGAATCTTCATATCAAGAATTTTAAACAAGAAATCAAAAAGTTATTGATCAATTGTGAAGACTATTCCCTGTAAGAGATTGAAGATTATATAACAATTGACAATTTGTTTTAATTATGCAACAATTTACAGTTGTATGTATTTGTTATTATATATGATATTCATAAATTTGTATTCTTGACTATGTTCTTACGGCTTTTCGCCGTCTTATGACGTATATTTTAAATAAATTAAAAAATATTTCTGGAAACTAGCAGTATTTTATATTTTCTTTGCCTAAGTTTTTACAATGAAAATGAACATAATTAACATTATTGATATCTGAGTGCGAAGAAAGCAAATCTTTTGTATGAACATTGTACATTTTGTTAACGAAGCTATGTCGTGGTTCCAGGATCTATGATCAAAAAAATTCGCTACTGGAGGAGGTTTATAAAGCTAGAGACTGGATGAAAGTTGTATGTGTTGTATGGATTCCATAGAAACTATACTTTAAGAAAACACATTTTCCACATTGCATAAGAGTGGCAATATCTACTCCCTCCAAACTGTATATTCTGAAAGACTGGACTAGTCTCCATAGATTTAACAACACAAGGACTTTCATCTTATTACCATTTCTACGAAAACAAAACCAAATTATTAAAATTTACATTTCATCTCACTTGAGAACGATTTGAATGATTTTCTTCAAATTTGCTATTTATTATTATTATCATTATTATTTATTGTTTAGTGTAGGGTTGCATTAAGCTATACAGTTGTTTTACATAGTCAATAGTTACATAGAGAAGACCTTGTTGCTCTACAGTAACAAAAACAACATAAACATAAAAACGACACAAAAACACAAAAGCATAACAAAAGAGATAGAAAAGTTACAAAATAAATATATGATTGTATAAGGATCAACCCTTAAGAACTAAACCACATTAGAATGTTAAATTGTTCTAATATTTCTGCTGCACTGACATTTTATGCAATTAAGATATTCTACATAATTTGTTAATTTTGCTGATTTTGAACCAGAAGATTCTAGCTTGTGTGTGTAGTGTTAGATATATTGTGTATATTCTAAGCGTAGCTAATAGTTTATCTTCGTATTTTTTAAAATATGTTTTGGGTATCCTTATTAGTATAATTTAGCGGATGGTGCCTGCATGTGAGGTATTTTGTTTAACAGCTCTTCTATGTGGTCATACACTTAACGTATATCATATTATATACTCTAATACTCATTTATTATCCTGTTTAATAATCCTTAGTGTAGACGAAACCTTTAATGACAAATAAATTTGTCCGTAGTATTTGCTTTCTGAACATTTACCACCTGATTTCAAGTTTCCAACAAAACTCAGTATTTCTCTGTCATTCAAATAAAATGTAGATAATTTTCAAATGCATTATAATTTGCTTTCTCTTAATCAGTTAAAAGATGAATAAACTAAGTTAGTTCTAGCAGTAGAGAAAAATTACTTAGCTTTTCTGTATATTGATGTACAGATTCTGAATTCTATTAAGAAAACTGAATCTAATTCATCTATAGAAACATAAGATAGAGAAACAATAAAAAAATGAAGCTATAAGAAAATCACATTATTTAGTAGGCTATAAAAATTTACTCCAATAAATAATTTAAAAATTCCTTGAATATCTTTGTAAGATTGCACGATTAAAGAATGTTAGCATTTCTATTTTTAATAATATATTGACTTTAATTTTAACGCTTCCCTGGAGCAACAGATGGAGGTGCGTTGATTTCCAAAGCTTTTCTGACAGGAATAAAATATTGCAATTATACTGTGCTAAGTATTGGGAAAATATCCTGATTTATTTCTGGGGTGAAATTAAATAAATAGGTACATAACCATAGAACTACGTACGGCATTTGTTGAACAGTCTGCCTTAAAATTACTACGTTTCAACATAATTCTACAAAAATGTTGTTTTTATAGAACACTGCTTTATGTTTATTTACTAATATCTAATACTTTATAAACACATCCAGTCCCCGGGGCCTAGTGGTTATGTTTCGTTGAATTTGCATTACGGAGATACAGGTTTGAGTCATGTTACCTGTACTATTGCAAAATTACAGAGATTCTTCATTGTTTCCTTGTCTCAAGAGACGAATGCCAGTATAGAACATACACAAAGAACTGGCCGATAACTTTTTATTCCGTGCTTTAGGGAAGTGCTCATTGAGGAATTTATTCCTCAGCCTTAGGGCGTGGGCCCCTATCTCCGCCATATATATCTGTGCCTCGGAAGTTAACTATATTATGTCACTCTTGGTAAAACTCGAGCTAAGTTCAAAACTTTGTTGATTTTAGTACTCTATTTTACGTTCGCGACATCATTCTACTATCAATTGCTAACTCTTCTAGAAAAAATATAGTGATATAGTTTTGCATACGCCAGGAAGATCATGATTAAATGTACGAACGTATGTACTGAGGTCCAGTTTGGCAAGAAAGTGGCATAGTGCAGTCCACTTCCGAGGTACACAGAAACCACAGACACACAAACACACACACACACACACTATATATATATATATAAAGGAGACTGGTAAAACTTCATATGGTCCATGAATATCCCATGCAAGCTTTGAAACAGGAATAAGCTACCCATCATATTGGCAAAATACAATCAAAAACTACTGATAAATATAAGAAGTTTATTTGGTGCTGTGAATAAACACAGCTAAATTTATGATCGTCTTAACGCTACATGAGAACGAATTATATTCCTAAACCCTGATTTCTGAGTAACGACAGTAAAATTTAACTTATCAAATGAGTGCCTCACAATTCACTTCATGTCAATGTCATTGCGATATTCAACGTAATTTGAGTTTCCTGCAAGGTTTATTTTTGTAACTTCCATACTTATTATCAATTTAGGTATGTATCTGTATTCGATATTTCAAATTTTCCCTTTACTGGCTACCAAAATGCGAAACCTCACTTGTCATTCCAGTAAGATATACAGGGTATTTCAGGACCTCTGGTACAAACTTCAGGTGGTGAATCCTCATATCAAAACAAGAAAAAAAGTTCACGCTTAGTTTCGTCGCTAGTGGACCCTAAAGACGTCCCAAACTACTTCAATGCGATTTTATTTCGAACACTAATAGCTGTAGAACTATCCAATCATCGTTTTGTCAAATAAATCGGACTTGCTTGTTCAAAAATATACACATCACGAGCAAAGGAAAAGTGTGTGAGGGATTCCCCGCGTGAGGTGAGGGATTACCCAAGAATTGCACAGCGAAAGTGGGTTGAACAGAACATGTAAAGCATGACTTCCAACAAGAGAACAATAGAACGTTGGTTGCAAGCCAGGCGACGTCTACCCGATGTCTGCATTTAGTCGGTCAAGGCGAGGCCGATGGGTGGACCGATTTGGGGTTTCGAAAAATCTCGACGAGAAGCCCACGTCGGCGCGCGTGTTTTTGGCGGGGCTATACTTCTATGCCGACCCTGATGTCGGCCTAGAAGATAGCCCGACGAACAAACGCCACTTATAGATTGTGCCAACCTTCCCCCACTATTTCCCGACTAATAGTTGGTCGGGCCGCCGTCGGGATCGGCATTTGGCTTGCTCGGAAGTTGATACCTCACAAAGATGTAAGATGGGTAGGAATAAAAAAGTTATTTGTGGTTTCATAATGACACAATATGTTGCCTTGCTCTAATAACATACCATGGTGTGGTTAGTAACGACTAGCGGCTGATTGCTGTAGTGTGTTCGTCAATTAATACCAGTTTATCGCAGTAACATGTTATGTCATGGTGTGATAATAATTGCTTGCTATGCATTGCGAGAAAACAACATCATTAATTCGTCAGGTACAAGAGAAATATGGATCCTGGAATTCGTGCTAATGTCGAAATTAACATTCTGTGTACACTGGTAACAGTCATGAACTTAAGTGTTCTAGACGAGCAACTACGTGAACCGCAAGTCGCAACATTCTTATACCACGTTTGTAACTGTTGATAATACTGTGTCTCTACTCCCGTGGTATGTTCCTACAGTCTGTCGATTCTGTCCTCTCTCTGTCGTTACACTTAGTTTGTGTCATACTCCCCCATAGCAGGCATTTACATCTAGTATCCACCATGGATCTGTACAGGGATACCAATGTCCTTATGACGCACTTAATCTATGTTACTTTCAACGTTCACTATTCTTTCAGGTGCCATTATGCAACCACGCATAACATTCTTTATTCCTTTCCTATCGTGCATGTGTGTGAGGTATCAACTTCCAATAAACGTTATGTTCTTCTCTGATATGAAGTCATCCTCTACATACTCTGTTCGACCCACTTTCGCTGTCCAATTCTCGGTCAATCCCTCACTTCACGCGGGGAATCACTCATACACTTTTCCTTCACTTCTGACATGGGCATTTTCTGAACTGGCAATTCTGATTTCTTTAACGAAACGACGAGCCGCCAGCTCTATGGCTATTAGTGCTCGAAATCAATTGCCTTGAAATACGTTTTTGGACATGTTTGGGGTTCTCTAGCGCAGAATCTACGCATAATAGGGCGTGTGTTCATTTGAACCTCTTTTTTTTTGTTTTGACGCATAATAGGGCGTGTGTTCATTTGAACTTTTTTTTTGTTTTGATGTCATCTCCCGAAGCTTGTAGCAGAGGTCCTGAAACACCGTGTATCTTCGTGGATATCTTAAACACGACCCTTAATTTTGACTATATATTGGTTTGAATGTCCGATTTGTCGTGCAACCATTGTATGTATCCATGGAAAATATTAAGTAATATTTAGTTTGTTTTTCTTAACCCTGGGCTATAAATTATATATAAATAATGAAATGCTGAATCTTTAAATGTAAAGTATTCAGACTTACGTTGTGTGCGGAGAAAAGCTTGCTTTGCTTACGCAACTCGATGTCCAATTACTCTGCGAGTTGGACTGTCAGTTTAGCAGCCTTCGCACGGCGTATCAATTAAACACTATTTTTCTATCTGTAAACTTCCTTTAACATTTTGCAACACAAATAAAGGGAATTCACAGCAAATCCTTCTTGACGTACTACAACTTCTGTACACGGTTCATCTAGTCATCCTTAGATTCATACTAGTCTACGAGATATTGGAAGTTGATAGCATATTGATCGATAGAATTTACGTCTTCTAATAAGCTTATGTCAACAGTGAATAATGATCCTTTTCTCTGCAATAACAATTTCCCCTTATCTGTACAATCAACCACAGGGAACGATAGAAGGGTTTTCTTTACTTGTTATTCTTTATTTCTCCCGAATACCGATTTTTGGACGTTGAAATAGTCATGGACAATCTTGTAAAAAGAAAATGTGAGACGACGCTCAATGTCTTTCCAGTCTTCATTCCAATATTCTAATAATGGTTTTATTCAAAGCCTAGTGAGGTTCTCCCTCCCTCCCCAACCTGCCTCTCTCACTCTTTCTTTTTCTCTTTTTTCTTTCTCTTTCTCTCTCTCTCTCTCTCTCTTTCTCTCTCTCTATCTACTAATCTATCTATATATTTGTGTGTGTGTCTATGTGTGTGTGGAAGAAAGGAAATTTATAATGGGATCCATGAAATACATAATATAATAGGATTACTATTGAGTGAAAAATAACTATTAATAATGTAATAGCGAGGTAAAGTTGAATTGTAATCTCCTTTGCTTAAAAAATAAACAAAATTAGCCAACGTGGTTTCTGCTATTAGTTTTGTGATAAGTAAGGGTGCGTTTCTTTCTTTTCTTTAAAAAGTCAGACTGGGCAGCTAATGGGTAATTTGGTTCGTAACCCATTTTTCTATCACATTGGGATAGGGCTATCCCCTTTTACGTCTGGTTCGGATCGATCCGGAAAGTGTGGATGTAGAATTGGGCCAGGCCAGGCCGAGAGCGGGTTCAAATGCAGGTTTCTAACTTCGATAATAAAAGGGCGTCAAAATCCCTTCACATATGTGAACGGTAAATGCTATAACTTGCGACTGGCCGGTCGAGGCTCAGTGGTAGAGCGCTGGTTTAGCATTCGGGAGGTTGTGGGTTCAATCTCAGCAGCAGACTTTCTTGACAGATTTTTCCTGGCCGGTATAATACTTTCAATTTAGGCCCTGGTCGAGAATTTCCGCATCCCTTTCTCTTCCCTATCCCAACCTGAGCCTTAGATGCCTAAAGGCTACAAATCAACTGTTAAAAGTGGGCTTATAATCACTTGTGTCCCCATCGAATAACAAATCCGAGACTCCTTATAGTCCAGGATCTAAAGGGTGTTGAGCATGCACTAAAAGGTTGACGCAATTTTATTTGTAATTGTTGCTCTGGGCACTTAGATGATGGTAAAAATGCATGTCGTCACACCCCACGTGATCGACAACACGTGCTGTTGGGAGCTATTTGAAGTGCAAGGCAAGCAACTTCTATCTGTTGCTGCTGATGGACTGGACAAGAAGTGGATGTAACGACTTTCATCGCATGAAGAGCCCCTTTTCCGCACAATCTTCAAATAGATAATTTCCAATTGCTGTAGTTGTTCTTCAGAACTTGATCTTCGTTCAAAAGCTGAAGTGCGTCCAAAAATGATTCTAATTTTTTAATTAGATTGAGTGCCTGCTTTTTGGTTCCAACTTTACTTGTAGAATCACATCCTGTAAAGACGTGAATAGCTGGTAGGCCTCTGGATATTTTATACCCAAGAGCTTCGAACGTTAAATGGCAACCTAAGGCTCTTTTTCTTTCGCCAACACCAACAACTAATCACATACTATTACAACCGATTTCCTTAAAATCATGCCAGAAATATATACCTAATACAAATTCATCTGAGTCTGGGCTATGAACAATTATGGTGACTGCACATTCACTTTGAATCACTGCATCTCTTGTATGCAAGAAAATTCTTGTATCTGCTTCGATTTGATTACCATTAAAGTTTGCAAATTCCATAATGATTTGGTCCTCATTCTTGGAGTAGCATTCGTCTTCATCTTCAGATCCTTCTGATATGAAAAGTGGTTTTCTAGCAGGAACATTCATATTTTTGATTAAGTAGTTTTATATGTACTTTATGAGATTTCTTTGTTTTCGGGTAATGCAATGTAGCGAGGCCATTGTTTTGGAACCTTAGTAAGATCGTTGTGGATCTTCATTACTAATGGTGACTTTCATTTACATCTTAAACTGTTCTCTGCATTTTTAGTGTGGTAGATATAGTCATAAACAAGGTCTACTCGAGAAGTTGGCTTGATTCTAGAACTCTCTCCACTTGAGACAATTAGTTCTCTGCCAAATCCCGGAAACTTGACAAGACAGAATTTGGTATGGAATGAATGAGAGCCATGCCATCCACGATATGTGTTTGGTTGTCAAGCAAATTTAAGTCTTGTAAAAGTTTGTGACAACAAGTCTCAGTTTCAATGATATTTATTAGATCAGATTTTACACTTTGCTTCAGGTAGACATTTTCGTTTGCCAAACTTGGTGGGTAATCCAGTAGTTCATGTTTTAACAAATTTTGCAGGTCAACCGATATAAGTTGATTGCCTTGCACTTCAAATAGCTTCCAACAGCACGTTTTGAGACTCATCCCCCAGCTGAATTATAGGCCAAAATCAGCAACTGCCCTTATAGAGACTCTGGTCCTAACTAATTATGGATTCTACCTAGATGATAAGTACAGCTTACGTCCACAGTTAATGACGAATTCAGCGCTACCAGACACCTTGATTCCACCGTACAAGTGCATAAACTGTTCTATGCTTCTATGTGTCCATCTTGTCTGTTTCGAAAAGGAAATTTCTTGCTGTACATATTGTTCTTGTAAAGATAAATGCATAAATGTGTTTACAAAAGTGTTTACTGGAAGCAGATTAGTATGGTCAATG
Source organism: Lepisma saccharinum (assembly GCA_022664845.1). Lineage (NCBI taxonomy): Eukaryota > Metazoa > Arthropoda > Insecta > Zygentoma > Lepismatidae > Lepisma > Lepisma saccharinum. The sequence continues at coordinate 8,288 of JAGDQP010005100.1, read as the reverse complement.
GTATTGTAATGACGTAACTTTTATGAAGTAAGTATGGCATTGTATAAAGTTAGTAAAACCGTTGTTTCCGTTGCTCTACCTTTATTCGTTCCCAAGATACAAGCGTTCAAGTAAATGGCGCTTCCACCATACCCCCCTCCCCCCGCGTTGTCGACCACGTGGGGTGCGACGACATGCTTTTTTACCATCACCTTTATAATTAAAAATAAAATCGTGCATGCTCAACCCCCTTTAAATCCCGTACTATTAGTTAGAAAGGAAATAGTGTTACCACTCCCTCACTGGGGACAATAATAAGGATAACTAGAGGGATTGTCTTTTCTGTGTTTGAATTTAGCGTGAGACAGGCCTGCGTGGAACAACAGCTGTCTTTACATGTGGTGCCTTACATGACAGATTAGTTTCGAATTATTTCCAATCCATAAGTCAAGTCGGTCTGAGCCAAAGATACCTAAAGGCGATACACAATTCAAAATTCAAATATAAGGATTTTTAAAATATTATTTTAACCTTGTGACTAAAAATCGCATAAGCGCCTCCACTAAAACAACTAGACAGGAACTGATTTCACATTTCAGTTTAGCGCATTAGATTCATTATGCCATATAATAATATTTTGCGACTCTAAAGCTGGCAGGCCTTTTTATTTGTTTAGCTTTCCCAATGTAACGAGTTTACGCTAGTGCTTCAATGAAAATTGATTTCAGATCTGGTTTCACTGACTCAATTTATTGTGTCTTTTCCAATCTTGTGACTATAAAGTTGGCATAAATAACGAAATAACCCTGGAACTGATGTGAGAGGAGAGGGTCCTTAGGTTATCCGTTGGACCATTTTAGTCACTTTTGTCTTCGGGCCCTCACGATTATACAAGGGCAATGTTTTTTCTAGTCCACATACATACCCCATGCGTAATTCGAACTACGAGGTGAATTCAAGTTATAACACCACCAATTTTTTCAGGTATGGTAACAGATAATGCTGTTTTTTTTAAACACACGAGCACTCGTGCGACAGAGATGGCAGCACCGTGCGGCATACAGAACTCTAGCGGCAGCGGCGAGAGCGATGACTGTTTTGGATACTTACGATACTCGTGAAATGGCGACGTTTTCATTACAAGAACAGCGTGTATACATTCGTTTTCTCCATTTGCGTGGTGTGACACCGCTTGAAATTCATCGGCAGTTGAGTGAGACATGTGGTGATGGTGTCATGGATGTGTCTCATGTGCGTTCGTGGTTGCGACAGTGCAAAGAAGGCAGAACTTCGTGTGACAACAAACCAAGACAATCTCGGCTTCGCACAAGCCGGTCTGACGACATTATCAAACGAGTGGAGAAAATTGTGTTGGAGGATCGCCGAATGAGTGTGGAGAGAATTGCCCCCAATGTTAGCATTTCCATTCAGGATTGAAAAACGGCATCCATGTCTAATCCACTGTCACAATCGATGAAAAGAAAGTCCCGTTCATGGCTTCATCACGCGTCAAGATTATCAGACAACATGCCACACGCGCAGTTTTTGTTCGTCCGTCGAAATTCGTTTCACCCACCTGGAGGAAGCTTTTCGCATTTTCAGGTCTTCATGCAGAATTATGTGCACAGATCTCACGGAAATGCAAACTTTCGAGGTAATTTGTTCCACACTCATTCGGCGATCCTGCAACACAACTTTCTCCAATCGTTTGATCATGTCGTCAAACTGCGTGTGCGAGGCCGAGATTGTCTTGGTTTGTTGTCACACGAAGTTCTGCCTTCTTTGCACTGAAATTTCCTTTTTCTTTGGTAAAACGATTGACAGTTTAATTTGTCCTTTCTATTACATTATCAATAGTTATTTTTCAATACTAGAAAGTTCTATTTTATGCAAGCCATTCATTATAATTCAAATCATTTTCTTCAATTTTAAATCAGAAATGTTGTCGTATCACTACAAAGATAGGTGCGGAACGTGTTGATTATGGGCCTTGTACGTTGTTTATCCTACGGATCTATACGCCCAGCTTTTACGCACACACACACACACACGCGCGCGCAGAGAAAGAGAGAGAGCAATATTAAAAATATGTCAGAGTTTTGAACTGCAAACTTGTTTTTTATATAAGCTGACTGGGCGTCTGGGCGTTTTACGCGTGGAACAGTGACTGATGCACGACCAGTCTCCTCGCTTTATCTTTTTCTGAGACTGTACTGCCTCGAAGTAGTATCTCTCAGAAACGATTTACAATATCAAATAAATATTCTGAAGTGCTATAAATATTTTCATAAACACTTTTATGGCAAAGTTTCTATAAATAGTTGTTAAACACATTAACTCCAACTCATTAATTTCTGCAAAGTGAAGACTTGCAGAGTACGTTAATGTAATTTTAACTATATATCTAAAACGTTTATGCTCTGTGCCCATATTAATTTCCATATTCGTAGTGATCAACAACACATCAATCACCTAACCCTAATTAACAGTACCACACACTCCTAGATATGAATTGTTAGTTTCTTGTTTAAGAGGCTATTATTATTTTTTAATTAAACAATATTAGATTTTATGAATCTAAGTTTCGTATAATGTAAGAGGAACAAATATAGTAACTTAATTGAGTTGACCGAGACAAGAGAGCAAAGCTATTGTATGGGCATGTTGTATATTTTCAAAATAAAATTACTTTAAGGCTTCTGAATTGATAATCGCAAATTAGAGCACAAGGAAAGATAACGAAATATGGTAGATATCCGAGTCAAGTATAATGCATCTGATAGAGCATGATGAGATATGTAGAGAACCAAAATTTAAGGTGAAATGGGAAAGGGGAGCGGAGAGGGACAGCAGTGAGACAATGGCAACACATAAATTGTATTTATGGTCTTTAGGTATCTAAGGCTCAGGCCGAAGTGAATCTTAACCGATTTTTTTTACAATACAATACAAACTAGGCTCACAGACTCACAATTTCAACTTATTTCATATAAATCTGGAGGTTGGGAATTTACGGCCTGAATAGAAAAATGAGTTCCCGATGCTAATGGCCTTTTATTTCTTCTGTGTCTTCCTATTTACTTGTTACATATGATTCTGAGTAATTAAATATCCTTACCTTCCCTATGATCTCATTCTTATGTATACATTTCGTTCATTCCTTGTGTTTCGGATTGTTATCAGATACCTTGTTTTCTCTACGTTCACTTGTACACTTATCTCCGTGCAAGTTTCAACTAAGACATCGGTGTTACTTTGTATTGGATTTATATCGTCCTCTATTAAGTCTACATCATCCACAGATACGAAACGTTGTCTCATACCATTCAATGTTAGTTTCTTTTTCCCCTCTTTTACTGTAGAGTCACATATTCTAACACAAAGTTAAAAAGTAGTGGTGATAAGGCATCACCTTGTTTCAATCCGCTCAAAATATGGAAACTATTGGAAGTATTATTACTGATATGTACTCTTTCTTATAGGGACGCTGAGACACAGCCTTATTAAATGAACACGTTTTCTCGGAATTCCAAATCGTACTTTTCCTATTTCGTAGAATCACCGTTTCTTAAAATCAATAACCAGCTGGTGAACAATCCCATTGTATTCTCATTTCATCTCTAAGATTTGTCTCATCGCGAAAATCGGGTCAAATCTGAATTTATTTTCCTAAATTCACATTGGCGATCTCCAATACTTATTTTCTCTATATTTAGACATTGGCCTGTTAGCAGAATACTACTCAATATTTGTAACATATTGAGAGTAACGAGATTCCGCGATAGTCAGTGCAGTCCGTTTATTACCTTTGTTTTTAAATCGGAACAATTTTGATATTTGTATTCCTTTGTAAGTTCCTCCTTTCTCCATATAGCAATTATCAATTTATGTAGTTTCTTGATTAACGTCATTCTTTCCGCTTTAGTTAATTCGGCTGGAATATTATCTACTCACATGATTTGGTATGTTTTAATTGCTTTATCGAAATTTCGACCTCGATCTCTCTAAGTTTAAATATCAACGCTTCTGCGGTATAGATTTCAAATTGCTCCGTTTGTTCTCCATTGTGTACATTAAGAAGTTTATCGAAATAACTATTCCACACATCAAGGATTTTAGTCTGGTCCGCTTGAAGATTTCCACGTTCATTTCTAATTATCATTAAGCTCAGTTGGTAACCAATTCTCAGCTAGTTTACTTCTTTGTATAGATCTCATATGTTGTTTGTCTTGCTGTTTCCATCTATTTGCTGATTCTTCTGCTTAAGATATTCTCGCTTTTTTGTTTCTAAATATGCGTGTACCTTTACGTTTCGCGTTATTGCAGTTATTAGTATTTACTTCACTTTTATTACTTAGTAACTGTTGCCTTGCTTGTTTTCGTTCCGGGTGAAATTTAAGTCATTCTGCGTCAAACTAAGGTTTATTTTTGTATCGTTTCGTCTCGCCTGCACGTTCCTTCGCTGTAGCAAGAATTAACTCCGACATCTTACTTACATCAATTTCATTATTAACATTGATGTTTTCTTTATTGTTACTGGGGTCGACTAAGATTTCGAACCTATTTGAGATTTCGAGTTGGTAGTCTGCCTTTATACTCGGATTTTCAAATCGTTCAACTTCAAATTTCAGTTGTTTTGATTCTTTGCCTTTCTTATTCGCTATGAACACGTTTCCGTACTTTTACCCATGGCGGTTTTCTGCGCTTCTCTGTAAATCCGAACGTGCATTATGTTGGTATACCTTCGTCTATCTCCTAATACGTGGTAGTGAATTTTGCCATCTGGAGAAATCCATATGTATTTGTGCATGTCATTGTGTTCAAAGTACTAGAAGGTTTTTCGAAATTGCGTGTTATCAGTTTCTTCATTACTGTTGCTGATTTCGTGAAGGTTTCATTTGCCTCTAGTAGGTTTATATCTCCCTTTCCAAGCTACCTTTATACAGCCTATATACTGTATATGTTAGTTAAAATGTTAGTATCGGGGTTACTGTTAGTGTCGAGGTAAGTTGTCATTCCTCGGTTAAGTGTAGAAACGTTGCTTAGTATTGTTAAATGACCCATTATTACTGGCTGGTTGGCAACACTGGATATGGTTTAGCTAATTATAGACAGTGTAATGATATTAACAATTCGAGCAGTAGTTTCTCATTCATGCTGGCAGTTGCTTAAAGTCCTGTTCTCAAAGCCTCTTTACCTTTCTTCCCATTGAGCGTGGTTGCTGTGGGCACTCTGTTTCAAGCACCCGAAACACGCTCCATGCACACCTCTAACGACTAACGACACCTCTAACGGTGTTCAGTTAATCCACAAAGTCAATAAAGGCGATATTACTTTTTTTATATTCATTTCATACATGTCTGCTACCTGATGAACACGGAGCCACCATGGTTTATTCAACAACAAAGAGTGATCATCAGATTGTAGGCAGACGTTACACGAAGATAAGTAAATATTATTAACGCCTTTATTTATTTCTCTCTCTCTCCCCTCCCCCCTCTTTCTCTCTCTGAACGCCTTAATTATTATTACGATGGTTTCTGCTTGTTATGGTAATAGTCAAGTATGCTTTATTAACATGCACAGTATTTCTTTTAAAAAGGAATAAATTTTCATATCCTCTAAAAGTTGTGTATTTAGTGCAAGTAATATTGTTGTTATTAATGTACGATATGGCAATTAAGGAGCAAAACCACTAACAAGTCATGTGTAAGGGTTGAGGTCAGACACATTGAAAAACTGATGTTAAATATTTGCCCCTTGTCTGAGATTAAGAGCGGACCCTGATCTTATGTTACCCTAAGAATCTTATCAGCGCGAAAATACGAGCAACCTCGTATTAAATGAGGTCTGCGGCCTGCAAATTTGAATACCCTATTCTTCGATTAATACCCGACACTATAAAATCAAATTGATCTAATTGGGTATAGCGTGCGCGCTCGGTCTGCACAATGCTCTGATCTTCTAGTTCATTAATTTGCTGTCAATGAATACTCTGTCGATAAATTTAACATGAATCAAATTGTCGTCAATGTGTTTATTGTTGATGAATTTGCTGTCAGTGTATATGCGTTGGCGAATTTAGCGTAGATGAAATTGTCATCAATGAGTTTGACGTTGATGAATTTGCTGTCTATGAATTTATCGTCAATGAGTTTGCTGTCCATTAATTTTTTGGCGATGAGTTTAACGCCGATGAGCCTACCGCTGATGAATTTCTTGTCGATAAATGGAGTTTACCGTCAATAAGTTGGCAGTCGATGAACTTATCCTGGATTAGATGTGCGGTCGATGATTCGTACTGTTGATGAATTGTACTGTCGATGATTTGTCTCGTAAGTGAAATGTACTGTCGATTATTTGTACTGACGATAAATTGCTCATAGATGCTTTTGTTGTTGATAATTTTGTAACCATTTCCCCATGGTCTATGAGTTGCAACATATCGTGACCTTCCCTTGTCAAAAGTGAAGTAGTTGTACTAGACGAGGTTTAAATGTTTAGAGTTTGGTATATACTCATGTCAATTCCATCAAAACGGTACTTCAAGAAAACTACATTTTCACATATTACATGAGAATGGCTAAATAGAATCCCTGCAAACTACGTATTCTGTTAGATCAGACCACTCTCCACGTTTTTGATGAGCAAGGACTTAAAGCTTATTGCGATTTCCACGATAAGAAAACTCAATGATTAATACTTATATTTGCGTCTCGCGTGAGAACGGTTAGAACAATAAGCTTCAAACTTAACATGAATCTTGAGAGCTAAACCTCATTAGCATCTTAAATTATTATTTATCGTTTCCATGATAACCAGTCTAAATTATTAAACACATTTTCGAGCATTATATAAGAATGATTGATTGAATTACAGCCTAAATTCACAAATTGATGCACGGCGTTAGCCGTATTAGCACCGTAAAATATTTGCAGTTTCGTGGTAATGACCACTTAATACTCATATACCAATATTCACGCCTTATTTTGGAACAATAATTCCGATTGCAGCCAAATGGTATAATGTTAAAAGAAAATATTTGTAATGATTTAATCACATTAACATGCTATAACGTTTATCATTTCCATGGTAACGAAATGGAATTAGTAAACACATATTCAGCCATATGTTGATAATAATTGATCCGATTCCAGCCAGTCTTCACATACTAGGGAAGGAAATTAAGAATTAGCTTTATTTGTATATTAAAACCCTATTTGTATGCCAACGAGACTCCCCGTTTTAATGCAACGATACTAACTTGTTACACACATATTTAAGTATTAGTTTGTAAGGATTACGAACTCAAGAAATTTATACTAGAAGTTGTTAAAAAATAGTTTGGATCTCTTTGTAAGATTGAAAAATTAAACAATGTTAGATCCAACTTTATTATTTTATATTTTCTTTAATTAAAGATTTGATGACCGACTTTTCAGGTATGTTTTTTTCGTTTTCGTAGCTCTTTGAATTTTACAACTATGCTGCAAAGTATAGGGAAAGTACCAAACTATTGTTGGGGTGAGTTAAAATAAGCAAGCGCATAACTATGGCAATACATACGACATACATTTATAAGCCTGCCTGCGAAGTACTCCGTTTCAAAATAATTCTACTAAACACATTATCTAATAGAATATTGAAATGTTGTACTTCATTTATGTTAGTATGTAAAAAGATATTGTTACGCCAGACTTTGACAGAGTTTGTACGACGTACAAACTATTCATCTTGATATATGTTGTCTGCGACTTAGCATGAAATGTCAGGTTTGAAATGATAATATTTATAAATACGTAAGTCTTACTGATATAGATTTTGAAGATCTATCCTCCCTGCTAGGATATAGCAAGTTGATTACTCCTTTAATGTAAATTAATATTAACAAGTGCCAATTGAAATATTGGCTGAAATAAATGTTACACATTTGAAATATGGAAGATGACTTGCACAGTTTGTAGTACACACTGTGGTTTGTTAATGTTTCGTTATTAAGGTTAAAAAATAATGAATACGTACTAACCGAATCATATGTCTCTGTATATGATTATATCTTGGCTATACTTTATTATTTCCTTAAGCAAATACTTACTTATAAATATTAACAATTTTTTTGGTAGTTTCTCATTTGAAATTTCATAAAACACACCTTATCCTCGAAGCCTAGTGATTACCGTTACTTGTATTGCCACTTGAAATACGAAGGTTTGAGTCATGTAGCCAGCAATATTGTAAAATTGGCAAAGGTTCTCCCCTGTTCCCCTATTTTCTGATACGAATGTCGGTATGGTAAAAACCAGGCCGCT
>JAGDQP010005099.1:69755-80569 GCA_022664845.1 Lepisma saccharinum | reverse complement strand
GGGTGATTGAAATGTGTTGTGGTTTCCAGATGTAAGATTTTAATAGGTATAAGAGGATTTAATTGACTTTCTTGTTACATTTATTTTTAGCATTCCAGTTCTGGAAAATGCTTTGCAATTTTATCTGTGCGTATACTGTGAATATCTCACCTAAGGTGTATTGCGACAAATGGTAAACTTTTTCTTTATCGCTGACTTAGTCGATTATTGTGATAGTTTCTAAGTCAGGCCAAGGCCGTCATAGAAGAGGGGAAAGGATGTGCGAAGGAATCGGTCCTGTCCTTAGTGAAGGAACCATCCTAGCATCTGCATGGTATAACCAAGGGAAAACAGGGAAAACTTCAGTCAGGATCGACGTTGAACCCAGGTCTATATTTTCTCATTACTTGATTATCTTGTAATGTCATACAACTTTTGATATTCTACAAATGGTCCTATGAACAATGAGCGTGACAGGTGTTTATTGAATAGGACATTTTAGTGACATTTCGCTTCAGTCGGGTTTTGTATTATACATGTACAGCCAGCGAAAACAATTCTTGAGCCTTGGCAATATTTTGTTTTGAATAACTTTAAAATAGATCAACGTATTTATGTTCTGTTTCGTGTAATTTACAGAAAGTTATGCTCTCTTTAGGTTAGGGGAAACTTTACTCAAATCAGTTCATCCATTTAATTACCTGTCCAAAGACTTCGCAAATCAATTTTTACGAAAAGGGAAGAGCTTTTATCACTAACTGCACATATCACCGGCAATGTATTAAATTAGGCATTCTATATAATGGCTGATGACGGTAGGCAAAATATTTGTAATGTGAAGAATCTTTCTATTCTATTTTGGTTAGAATTTTGAATTGTGAATTGTTTATTGATGGGTTTTAAACAACTTTGGCACAGTAACGAATAGGGTAAAAATGGATGTGTTAAGGAATCGGCCCTTGCTTTACTGAAAAGACCATCCTAGTATTTGCCTGGTGCGACCAAGGAATAAGGCGAAATGAATCAAAAGGAATAATATAAGCTATCCCTTTCAGAAGATAATCTATATATGCAACCGCACTGTTGCAATGCAGGCAGATAATTACTTCATAATAAAATAAAAAGTAATCAAACAAGCTACATAACAGTTTAAAAAAGCATAGCGCCACCGTATAAATCAAATGAACGTTGAAAAAGAAAATACCATTCCGTCATTTTTACAAAAGATAATGCTAAGCTATTGGAAAGTACCTACCAGTTTTAGATTTAGTCATAGTTGTTCCCAAAGTTTCAGACCATGAGGAACCCAATGATGTATGGCTCATCTATGTCTGTTTTGTAGTTACTGAGATTTAAGAAAAACGGATAGGCCAAAGACTGTACATTTCCGTATTCACTTGCGTTTACACGGGGACGCTAAGAACTACCCAGGCAGTATCGTCGCGGACTTTGGATCAGCATTGGGTAGGTACGCGAGTTCGACACTGGGGAGGCATATAGGTTTGAGTCCTACTGCCGTCCATACAGATTGAGTATTTCCGGGCTTCACTCAGTTTCAGGAGACCAATGCCGATATAATACGTTACAATCAATTGCATTTGAAAGGAATTTGCAAAGAAAAACGTTGTTAATTTCTGCTTCATTTCAAGATATCGTTTTTTTTTTTCTGTTGATCGGCACAACATTGCAAATCATTCGGTTTGCTGGAGATGGCATTTCAAATTGGAAAATATGGCATGCTCATGTAGTTCGAATGTCAAAACAAACACAAACCCTCTCTGTCTCTGTTTCTTCGTTTCTTCCTGGTGGATAAGTGCTCTATAATGATACTCTGCATTCATATTTAAATCAGGATTTAGTATGTTGTCAAGTTTCTACATGTAGTAAGTCTGCATAAAATGCACTAAAACTTTGTTTTCAATATGTGAGACACATTTAATGTACGAAAATATATTCTAACATTGCATATTTCTGACATATGATGAATGAAAATTAGTGTTAAAAGCACTTAAAATATTAGTGCAAAATAATTCTGTCCTTTAAAGGGGACGCCCCAGTGTACCTCCTTTGCTAGGCCACAGCGATTGATTACAATACAACAAGTAAAATTGACGAGAACTTGTATTATTCCGTTTGATTCAATTCGCCTCATCTCTCAGTCTCACCAGGCAAATGTTGGCTGAAGTGGTACTTACAAAAGGGTCCTGGCCGACTACCTTCCAACATCCTTTTCACCACCCTATTCTGGCCTGAACCTAAGATGACTACATGCCATAAATAAAATTCAATTATACCATGTCATTGGATTTTTCTTCAAGAGTCTCGTTTAACTTAAATTTGGTCATTTATTTGATGTCTTTCCCGGCAATTGATAAAACACGATGCATTACATGACTATTGTAGGGACATAAATGTTCATTTTATCTTTATCCTTAGAAAATCTTGAACGCTGTGGAAGACTAAGCGGTTATTGAGAAAGAGCTATTGCATTTTTTTAAGTTACGAATCACTTTTCTCATATGTGACATCGCGCCTCAAAGAGGCAGACAATTCCTTGAAAGGGGCGCTACCTAATAATTTGTATACAGGGAAGTCAGATGAAGTCGGAAGTCACGACGAAGTCAGATGAACTACCGCCTGAACTAAGTCGACTCAATTCACTTAATAAAGAAATGGAAAGATTGTCAAAATGGCAAACTTGAGCTGGACTGAAGCCCGATCCGCTTCCTTAGTCCTTACTCAAAGCCAGCTACCAGCACCTAGCCCGTGGTCCAGGGGGTAACGTCTCTGACTGCGAAGAGGCAATGGGTAGGTAAGTGGGTTCGAACTCCGCCGGCGACCATCGTGACAGATTTTCCAGGGGTTTCCTCAGTTTCACCAGACAAATGATGGCATAGTATCTTAAGAATGGCCCTGGCCGATACCTTCCTTATCATTGCCCTTACCCTATCCTGACCTGAGCCAAAGTTGCCTGAACGCCACAAAATAACTCAAATTCCAGTGACTGGATTTACTGGACCACGGAAGCTGACGAGATGCTAGTTTTCAAATTCCCAAAAACCGTGAGGAACGGAATTAATGTGTAAATGTTATTTTTGATAATATAATTTGTGCGTACCCGTGTGCGTACTCTTTCTTCTTGCGCTACTTTTCTTCTTTACATATTCCGTCATCCGATAGATTATACGCTCCCACCACCACCGGGGTTTCGAAATACTCGAAGAAAAATAAGCGTTAGACCGGATATTATTTAAGGATTGATTAGCAGAAACCTTTTTAATGTGATCATGCTGATGCTACTTTTAATATTGTATTCGATTTAGTAGTTTCTAATTTCCCCTCGGGCTTGTTTTTACTACTCAAATTAAACAAGTTAGCGCTGTCATTCAATTAACAATCGCGATTGCTCCGGTCCCTTGAAAGCATCTGAAACACAAAATATGTGGAATTCTCTCATAGGTTGGCAACGATGAAAACTCGGGTTCTTAGGGCCACAGTGTTGTTACATTGTTCCCAATAATGTTAATGCCAAGTTGGTGTTGTTATGTCAAAGTGTATAGAATTTTTTTTTAAAAAAATGTAAAAAGTGGCAACACTGATACCTAGAGAACAACGTCGGACCCGGAATACCTTTACGACCTTGCCCAGTGCCAAACGAAGACAATTCTTAGTTTGGGGTACATCGATGGACGCATGTGGAATTGTATAGCTTTGACCCCCCCCACCCACCATTACACCTCTGGGGCTGTGAAACCAAAAAAATTAGAAACCCGCTTCTAATGAATTGACGAGACTTTTCTAATGACACCTTAACCAAGTCCCTACGTCTTCTAGTTCCTGAGATATAGGAGTATGAGTTTTACCCGAATCCCCCGTTTCACTCTATAGGGTGTCTAATAAAAAGTAGGAGAGCCAATCCTAATGAACTGACGAGGGCTATCCAGTGACATGTCAAGCAAGTCGCTAAGTCTTCTAGTTCCAGATATAAGAGCCTGAGTTGTACCCCAATCCCCCGTTTCACCCTATAGGGGGTGACTGATACAAAAAGTAAGATAGCCTCGTTAATTCCTAATGAATTAACGAGAGTTTTCAAATGACACCTCAACCAAGTTCCTACGTCTTCAGGTTCCTGAGATATAATTTCTTGCAACAGACAGACAGACGGACAGACAGGAGCAGGATATAAAGTAACTTATATTAGTTTTTGCTATCAAGGGACCTAAAACTTACACCCCAAATTGTTCTTTACTTCCATTTTGAAGCTCGCTTAACCCAAGTCTTTTTCCATTTTCTACCCCTACTGGTGCGGGGCATCAAACCCAAAACTTCACGGAGGACCACCAACATTTGAGGTTGAAAATTCCCGGAGACTCTGATACTGTTTTCAGTTTCTCCATATCATTTATACTTTTAGAGTCATTACAATTTATTTTTTGATTGCGAGGGGTTCTTGCACTATACCCATAAGAATACACAGAGCTACTTAAGATGGCGTCCTGACCTTAATTTCTGCCCTGTTGGTTCGTAACTTGGTTCCTATCCCCTTTCGTCCTTTCCGAATGGAACGCCAAGGTCAAGTTTGCTCTTTTATCACCCAACACTCTTTTCGTGATACAAATAATAGCCCTTCGCTGTTTTCAATATGTATGTGCAAAACACACACACACACACACACATAGACACTGCGAGTTCTGTACGTTGTGAGGAACAAGACAGCAAGAACTGGTGGGTGAAATAAGCGCATGCGCATTTAAGTGTGTGTTAGATGATGCGTCAGGTTTGCCAAGGTCTATGCGGATTCCAGTAAAGGCATGGCATGAGTGGAAAAAGCTATACACCTTTATACGATTGGCGAGGGCATCGCCACGCACGGAATGTGCAGGAACTTAAACTATACATTTTGTATGCACTTTTATATCAAATGGAATCCCGGATCCAATTTTACAAGTGAAGTTTTTTGAGGTGCTTGGACGTTGTAGAGTACGAATAACACGGCTTGTAAATTAAGACCCGAATACGGATCTCAGAAACACCGGGGTCCCATAATGACGGCAAACAGTAAATGTGAGTCGCAATGATAATGGGATGTTTATATATATATATATATATATATAAACCTTGTGTTACCATTGAAAAGAAACCTTATTTGAAATGAAAATAAATGAATAGATTATAATTCTTACATTATAATAGATATAATAGATTATGAATAGATTATTATTATGTTTTTTCTTACATTTCCATGGCTGATAAGTAGAGACGAATCTTTGTAGCAAAAGATCGACATTTTGTAGCATCAATTATCACAATTTTAACATTTATGTCGCATTTATTATTTTAAAATTTAGCACATTCTGTAGAGAAATTATGTTATTTGTAAACAGTATATTTTTTGTAGTAAGGTGTATCTAATACAAAAATGATGATATACCTTGATTAGGTGCACATTCTAGCTAATGTATTAACTAAAGTATAGAAATTAATGCAGAAATCTAAAGCGCTGTCCACGTTTTTTGTAAAATACAACCTATTTCAATTTAAATAATATTGGAAATGCTCTTTTTTTGTTATTATTTGCAACAATTAGCTCGAATTCCACTTTTTCGTTTTTATTTGCACTTATCGCAAACAGTGCCGAATTTTGCAAAAATTCACGAGAATATAAACGTTATTTCTGGTTCTAAAACGAAACGTTTGAGGTGTTCTGAAAAATATATGCATTTTTTTAACGATTCGCAAATATCGCATTAGAAAAAAAATGTTTTTCTCTACTGATAAATTATTTACAAGTTTTTTTGGTTTCTTCTGTTTCATCCAATACTGAAATTGTAAGCAGTTTCGTAATGAACAAGCATTCACAGCGACAAGGTCATGATAAACACACTTTGATATTCCAATGTTCAAATTCAATATTTTCAGGGCAGGACATTCATTCCTCTTCACATAGATGATCAACACCTTGTAAGTGAAATAGTTTTTCAATCCACTGTGCTTTTTCAAGACCTTTACAAAAGGAATGTAGCTTCACTTCAATACAATTAAAAAATTATTCTTCGAATGTGGGAAACGTTGTTCCATTTGAAGTGTCCCATTCTAAATCATGAAAGTTTGTGTTTACCATTACACTTGTTTTTGATAACTTAGACCTACTTCCGTAATGTCACATGGAGTTTTACTAAACAGAGCAATAAAAGACTACCATCACACGCTACGATAAAATATTATCTCATAATGAACTCATGTGCAGAGATTTTAAATCCCTGGTCATCAATCATGTACTGTTCTGAAGACACACTTAGATACTTTCTAAAGAAAATTGTTCATGAATAACATCTGGTATGAGTTGAGCAATGAATTCACTATTACAAACAAATTCTCTAGAAGTTTCAAAAAGGGATTCATGGTAATACTTACATGCCCCTGTCGTTTGAAAATTTCCTAGTGCTCCACAAATGTTTCATGATGATTCACTTGATTCAAAAAAAATGATTTGAAAGAACTTTGCCTGTATTCCACACATATATACAGTTATTATGACCAATCTTCAACTTACAGCCACTACATCGGATTGGATTGTCCTTTAAACAAGTACAATAAGTTTACAAAACGCACGAATCCGCTATAAATACACCACGCCACAAAATATACAAAAGACTAATATTTTCATTCCTTTTCAAACACAGTTTCCACCTTAAACCTTGGAGTTCTGTCCTTCTTTCCTTCTCGTTCCTTTTCGAGTAGCATGTCAATTATACTTGACCACGCTTCATATTTGATAATATTGGTTCATCTTTATTATTAACTTCTGGATGATATTTCTTGCATATACGAAAAAGTTCTTTTAATTTTGAATTCTGTAATATAACCCTCCACACACACTTTCTAAAATGTTCAATCTCTTCACCTGTTACCAGTCCATTCGGTGTAAGATAGTCTAATTATTTTGTTCCTTAAAGCACGCTTCACATATAATTCCAGTTTTTGCTATCCACTTCATTAGGGCCAACCAAATACAACTTTCACCAACCCATTTGTTGTTACATATGCACTTACTTAACACTTTTCCATCTGGTTCCACTCCTACTCTTGCTGCTGCTGGTGTTAGTACTGCTGATCGTACTGGTTTCACTATTATTCGTGCTGTTTTTAGAAGTGTTGATGTTCCCGCTGATACTAGTACTGATGCTACTGCCGGTGCTGGTGTTGGTTTCAGCGCTACTTGTTTTGCTCCTGTTCCTTCTAGTAGTGGTTGAGCTAGTCCTGGCGCTGCTGCTGCTGTTCTTGATAGCATTGATGACTGCTTTACATCACCATTTTCAAAACACAAATGCTTCTTTAGAGGATATACAGCACCTCCAACGCACGTTCCTTTGTCTCTTTCTTTGAAACTAGTGAGGAATATGCCTCCCTAATATCGTCGTCGACCTCCTCTTTTAGAAATGAAGAAGAAGATAATAATGATGGTGAACCTGATTCTGACTTTACTTTAAACCTTAACAAACTATATATTGTACGGTGTGTATCTTCTTCATTATAATCGCTATCAAGTAAGTCCAATGTGCCAAGAACCTCCTCATCAGCTACTGCTAAGTCAACACAACGTATTAAACCTTGCTGCCATTACTGAAGCTCGCCCCTCTTTTTAATAATACATACGACACTACTACCCTCTCTATATATATTCAAAACTTTCACCTTCACCATGATGTCAAGCAACATGTCATATCCTGCATCCCGTCAATGACCTTCTGACGTCAGTGATCAATTTCCTGCTTGTACCCACGCCCTGACGTCAAACATCATGTATTATCCTGCCTACCACTCAATGACCTCGTGACGTTAAAAATCATGTCCTGACTTCCTCTGCACACCAACATCGCTTGAGTCAAGTCGACGTCAACATGGCAACATCGCATCCAATATCTGGCAACAACGCAGGTCAATGACTTCTGTCACATGATGGAAATTTCCACACGCCTTCACCGCAACCCCAACACAATTTTCTAACGATCTTACAGACTGGATTACGTCATCACTATTTTACCGCCAAAAATCACCCATGATCTTAGGTGACCACGATATCTTGCCAACTCATCTACGTGGCTCACCAACATGCCAACTCACCGTTATGCAGCCCGCAATTTTCTAGCGAAGTGACACTCTTTCTACTTGCTTTACATTCAGAATAGCGGTGATTAACATCATAAATTCTCATAACATTGCATACGTGTGTAAAACTCATAAGCCTAATGCTGAAGGTTGTATGCGTTAAGAAAATCTATCCGCCATCTTTATTTCATTAAGAAAATTACAATAAATTGAAGAAACTTTAAACTAATGGAAATTAATGTTTTAAACTATGGTACATTCTAAAATAACTAAAGTAGAGTACAATTTGAGAGTTTAACACTATAATACCCATTATTTGTTCACTTATTGTTCGATTTTTAGATCACAGATTTACATTATTTATAAAAAAAAATATTAATCTACTCAATATTACTTCACACACCAGCAAGATCTTCTCCATTACTCACGCTTTTTTCTTTTTTCTTTTTCTTTTTTTGTAAAAAATGTTATATCAATGAGGTCCTCGGGGACGGCGGTAGCCGCCACCGTCCTCTGGGTCCCTACGTGTTTCATCTATCTTCCATAGTAGTTTATTTATTGAAATGTTTATCTTTCTATATCATTATAACTGTTCTCATTGTTGCTATACGATTTTATCATATTCTTTCGGCAAACTGGGGAAAAGTTACTTTCTGAGGGGGAAATGCAGTTTCCAGGAAAAATGAAAACATTTCTGAAATATTTAACTATATCAGTGTAGTAGAAGGATGAGAGTTTCATTGGAGCTGAAAAGTATTATGGTTAGTTATTTACTGTACACATTACAATCCAGTAAAATTATACCTACCTGCTTTGTTCAACTTTCCCCTAATTATACTATACCAAGTAAAGAAAGTAACAACGTAGGACTCATCTCAACTCCATATTTAAAATCGCATTAGTATTTAAGCCATCCAAAGTGAAAACAACAAGAATTGCATATTTTACAATGCACGTCTCATAAATAAAAACAGGACAATTAAAGTACACTTGCAAGGCATATCAACAGTAAAATTAACATAGGTCCAAAACTGCCTGCAATATAAGCATAAAATCATTGCTATAAGTTACTAACGTATTCTTATCACAATATAATTTGTATTAAATCTACAGTATTTTTTGTTAAACCTAATAACTTACAATATAAATTAAAAGCTGTCAGCTAGTGACCAGAAAGTCAAATTTCCACACGTTGTAAATGTTTCAGAGTCTTGTAGTTCAATCGCTTCAGGAAACTTTCATGAAGTACTACTGTGAATTTGTGGAAGTCACTGTACAGTAAAAAATTGTTTTATTTAGATGAACAGCATCGAAAGCAGAAAGAATTCGAAACATGTTGAACCTTTTTTGTCATCTGAAAAGCAGTATTGAAAAGGGTTGAAAATATTCTACATGAGCTGTTCATAATTTATTTCAGGACAAGCGTATATCCGGAACAGAAAGTCTGTCAAGTTCATTACGCTGCTGTTAATTTTCATGATGTTATGTTATCAACTGCCCGTATACCAGAAGAAATTATCTCTAATAACCCAGCGGAACAGGTAAGAGGCACTCAGTATTTATTTAACTAACCCCAGCATAGTAATGCCCTACAAGCGTGGCGAGAGAGTCGCTGCTCATATAGCAAAAATATTTTCAATATCATTTTATGATTTATAAGCTGGTACATAGTATAAACTCAAAAGTTCTGACGTAATAAATTACCTTACTAAACGTCAAAAGTGTTCTCCATCATACATTAAAGCTGGCTGCTGCAAACATCTCTATGAAAAAAATACATTGCTTCACCATTCTTTAGGGCAGAGGTGGGGAAAGTGAGCTCAGAGAAAAATAATTTATCCCATCATTCTAGTCAAGAGTGCGTAGCGAACAGTTGAAAAAGGCTTAGTGTATCAGTTTTGCCAGGATTCAAGGTAGTTATTGGTTTGATTTGATCTTTAGTTCGAAATGAACACAAAGACTTTACGAACGGCACCTATTATCGTTGAACAATAGTACGC
The DNA here is from genome assembly GCA_022664845.1 of Lepisma saccharinum. Taxonomy (NCBI): domain Eukaryota; kingdom Metazoa; phylum Arthropoda; class Insecta; order Zygentoma; family Lepismatidae; genus Lepisma; species Lepisma saccharinum. Next base: position 70,481 of record JAGDQP010005099.1, on the reverse strand, counting down.
TCGAATTAAATTTATTTTCTGGCCATAAACATCTCAGGAATTGGATGATGGACAGAGGATGTTGGAAGGTGCAGGGCCTATTTAGTAGATACCATTCCAGTATTAGCCTGGTATGACAGAAATAAACTGAAAGAACCTCGCCGGTCTCAGATTTAAAACTCGGGACCTCTCATATGTAAGCCTCGGCCGCTTGGCGCTTTATCTTTACCAGCACAGGAATATTGGGCCAATATTAGGTCAATATTGAGCGAATAACGAATAACGATCGTAGCTGTCCTATCTCAATCAATTTCTTCAACGTTGGCGTTGTACGACATTTCAGCGTCCACTGCTATTTACGAAATTTAGAAAAATCAGTCAATTTTAAGCGGCCTTAGAAAGTATTTTAGCTACCCACTGCTCAATTCCGGCGTCCACAAGATCATTTCCATCTGCAAACAAAGTTACTTTCGACAAACAAACCGACACATTAGAAAAAGATTCAGATAACACTTGGGATATATCCGCACTTGCTATTGAACAAAACCACATCAACAGTGAAAATTAAGTTAAGTGGTGGTTAGATGGTAAAAATTTAACAGATAGCGATGTAAGAGAAGATTACAAAATTTGTTGGTTCTCTCATAATTTAAATGACAACGACTAAGAGAGTGTTCATAATTCATGGCGAAATATAATCAAGTTATTTAAATCACACACACACACACACACACACACACACACATA